>OW285227.1:9237500-9240226 GCA_935421205.1 Xylocampa areola | reverse complement strand
CTAACCTAACCTAACCTAACCTAACCTAACCTAACCTAACCTAACCTAACCTAACCTAACCTAACCTAACCTAACCTAACCTAACCTAACCTAACCTAACCTAACCTAACCTAACCTAACCTAACCTAACCTAACCTAACCTAACCTAACCTAACCTAACCTAACCTAACCTAACCTAACCTAACCTAACCTAACCTAACCTAACCTAACCTAACCTAACCTAACCTAACCTAACCTAACCTAACCTAACCTAACCTAACCTAACCTAACCTAACCTAACCTAACCTAACCTAACCTAACCTAACCTAACCTAACCTAACCTAACCTAACCTAACCTAACCTAACCTAACCTAACCTAACCTAACCTAACCTAACCTAACCTAACCTAACCTAACCTAACCTAACCTAACCTAACCTAACCTAACCTAACCTAACCTAACCTAACCTAACCTAACCTAACCTAACCTAACCTAACCTAACCTAACCTAACCTAACCTAACCTAACCTAACCTAACCTAACCTAACCTAACCTAACCTAACCTAACCTAACCTAACCTAACCTAACCTAACCTAACCTAACCTAACCTAACCTAACCTAACCTAACCTAACCTAACCTAACCTAACCTAACCTAACCTAACCTAACCTAACCTAACCTAACCTAACCTAACCTAACCTAACCTAACCTAACCTAACCTAACCTAACCTAACCTAACCTAACCTAACCTAACCTAACCTAACCTAACCTAACCTAACCTAACCTAACCTAACCTAACCTAACCTAACCTAACCTAACCTAACCTAACCTAACCTAACCTAACCTAACCTAACCTAACCTAACCTAACCTATCCTAACCTAACCTAACCTAACCTAACCTAACCTAACCTAACCTAACCTAACCTAACCTAACCTAACCTAACCTAACCTAACCTAACCTAACCTAACCTAACCTAACCTAACCTAACCTAACCTAACCTAACCTAACCTAACCTAACCTAACCTAACCTAACCTAACCTAACCTAACCTAACCTAACCTAACCTAACCTAACCTAACCTAACCTAACCTAACCTAACCTAACCTAACCTAACCTAACCTAACCTAACCTAACCTAACCTAACCTAACCTAACCTAACCTAACCTAACCTAACCTAACCTAACCTAACCTAACCTAACCTAACCTAACCTAACCTAACCTAACCTAACCTAACCTAACCTAACCTAACCTAACCTAACCTAACCTAACCTAACCTAACCTAACCTAACCTAACCTAACCTAACCTAACCTAACCTAACCTAACCTAACCTAACCTAACCTAACCTAACCTAACCTAACCTAACCTAACCTAACCTAACCTAACCTAACCTAACCTAACCTAACCTAACCTAACCTAACCTAACCTAACCTAACCTAACCTAACCTAACCTAACCTAACCTAACCTAACCTAACCTAACCTAACCTAACCTAACCTAACCTAACCTAACCTAACCTAACCTAACCTAACCTAACCTAACCTAACCTAACCTAACCTAACCTAACCTAACCTAACCTAACCTAACCTAACCTAACCTAACCTAACCTAACCTAACCTAACCTAACCTAACCTAACCTAACCTAACCTAACCTAACCTAACCTAACCTAACCTAACCTAACCTAACCTAACCTAACCTAACCTAACCTAACCTAACCTAACCTAACCTAACCTAACCTAACCTAACCTAACCTAACCTAACCTAACCTAACCTAACCTAACCTAACCTAACCTAACCTAACCTAACCTAACCTAACCTAACCTAACCTAACCTAACCTAACCTAACCTAACCTAACCTAACCTAACCTAACCTAACCTAACCTAACCTAACCTAACCTAACCTAACCTAACCTAACCTAACCTAACCTAACCTAACCTAACCTAACCTAACCTAACCTAACCTAACCTAACCTAACCTAACCTAACCTAACCTAACCTAACCTAACCTAACCTAACCTAACCTAACCTAACCTAACCTAACCTAACCTAACCTAACCTAACCTAACCTAACCTAACCTAACCTAACCTAACCTAACCTAACCTAACCTAACCTAACCTAACCTAACCTAACCTAACCTAACCTAACCTAACCTAACCTAACCTAACCTAACCTAACCTAACCTAACCTAACCTAACCTAACCTAACCTAACCTAACCTAACCTAACCTAACCTAACCTAACCTAACCTAACCTAACCTAACCTAACCTAACCTAACCTAACCTAACCTAACCTAACCTAACCTAACCTAACCTAACCTAACCTAACCTAACCTAACCTAACCTAACCTAACCTAACCTAACCTAACCTAACCTAACCTAACCTAACCTAACCTAACCTAACCTAACCTAACCTAACCTAACCTAACCTAACCTAACCTAACCTAACCTAACCTAACCTAACCTAACCTAACCTAACCTAACCTAACCTAACCTAACCTAACCTAACCTAACCTAACCTAACCTAACCTAACCTAACCTAACCTAACCTAACCTAACCTAACCTAACCTAACCTAACCTAACCTAACCTAACCTAACCTAACCTAACCTAACCTAACCTAACCTAACCTAACCTAACCTAACCTAACCTAACCTAACCTAACCTAACCTAACCTAACCTAACCTAACCTAACCTAACCTAACCTAACCTAACCTAACCTAACCTAACCTAACCTAACCTAACCTAACCTAACC
>OW285227.1:9217500-9232500 GCA_935421205.1 Xylocampa areola | reverse complement strand
TAACCTAACCTAACCTAACCTAACCTAACCTAACCTAACCTAACCTAACCTAACCTAACCTAACCTAACCTAACCTAACCTAACCTAACCTAACCTAACCTAACCTAACCTAACCTAACCTAACCTAACCTAACCTAACCTAACCTAACCTAACCTAACCTAACCTAACCTAACCTAACCTAACCTAACCTAACCTAACCTAACCTAACCTAACCTAACCTAACCTAACCTAACCTAACCTAACCTAACCTAACCTAACCTAACCTAACCTAACCTAACCTAACCTAACCTAACCTAACCTAACCTAACCTAACCTAACCTAACCTAACCTAACCTAACCTAACCTAACCTAACCTAACCTAACCTAACCTAACCTAACCTAACCTAACCTAACCTAACCTAACCTAACCTAACCTAACCTAACCTAACCTAACCTAACCTAACCTAACCTAACCTAACCTAACCTAACCTAACCTAACCTAACCTAACCTAACCTAACCTAACCTAACCTAACCTAACCTAACCTAACCTAACCTAACCTAACCTAACCTAACCTAACCTAACCTAACCTAACCTAACCTAACCTAACCTAACCTAACCTAACCTAACCTAACCTAACCTAACCTAACCTAACCTAACCTAACCTAACCTAACCTAACCTAACCTAACCTAACCTAACCTAACCTAACCTAACCTAACCTAACCTAACCTAACCTAACCTAACCTAACCTAACCTAACCTAACCTAACCTAACCTAACCTAACCTAACCTAACCTAACCTAACCTAACCTAACCTAACCTAACCTAACCTAACCTAACCTAACCTAACCTAACCTAACCTAACCTAACCTAACCTAACCTAACCTAACCTAACCTAACCTAACCTAACCTAACCTAACCTAACCTAACCTAACCTAACCTAACCTAACCTAACCTAACCTAACCTAACCTAACCTAACCTAACCTAACCTAACCTAACCTAACCTAACCTAACCTAACCTAACCTAACCTAACCTAACCTAACCTAACCTAACCTAACCTAACCTAACCTAACCTAACCTAACCTAACCTAACCTAACCTAACCTAACCTAACCTAACCTAACCTAACCTAACCTAACCTAACCTAACCTAACCTAACCTAACCTAACCTAACCTAACCTAACCTAACCTAACCTAACCTAACCTAACCTAACCTAACCTAACCTAACCTAACCTAACCTAACCTAACCTAACCTAACCTAACCTAACCTAACCTAACCTAACCTAACCTAACCTAACCTAACCTAACCTAACCTAACCTAACCTAACCTAACCTAACCTAACCTAACCTAACCTAACCTAACCTAACCTAACCTAACCTAACCTAACCTAACCTAACCTAACCTAACCTAACCTAACCTAACCTAACCTAACCTAACCTAACCTAACCTAACCTAACCTAACCTAACCTAACCTAACCTAACCTAACCTAACCTAACCTAACCTAACCTAACCTAACCTAACCTAACCTAACCTAACCTAACCTAACCTAACCTAACCTAACCTAACCTAACCTAACCTAACCTAACCTAACCTAACCTAACCTAACCTAACCTAACCTAACCTAACCTAACCTAACCTAACCTAACCTAACCTAACCTAACCTAACCTAACCTAACCTAACCTAACCTAACCTAACCTAACCTAACCTAACCTAACCTAACCTAACCTAACCTAACCTAACCTAACCTAACCTAACCTAACCTAACCTAACCTAACCTAACCTAACCTAACCTAACCTAACCTAACCTAACCTAACCTAACCTAACCTAACCTAACCTAACCTAACCTAACCTAACCTAACCTAACCTAACCTAACCTAACCTAACCTAACCTAACCTAACCTAACCTAACCTAACCTAACCTAACCTAACCTAACCTAACCTAACCTAACCTAACCTAACCTAACCTAACCTAACCTAACCTAACCTAACCTAACCTAACCTAACCTAACCTAACCTAACCTAACCTAACCTAACCTAACCTAACCTAACCTAACCTAACCTAACCTAACCTAACCTAACCTAACCTAACCTAACCTAACCTAACCTAACCTAACCTAACCTAACCTAACCTAACCTAACCTAACCTAACCTAACCTAACCTAACCTAACCTAACCTAACCTAACCTAACCTAACCTAACCTAACCTAACCTAACCTAACCTAACCTAACCTAACCTAACCTAACCTAACCTAACCTAACCTAACCTAACCTAACCTAACCTAACCTAACCTAACCTAACCTAACCTAACCTAACCTAACCTAACCTAACCTAACCTAACCTAACCTAACCTAACCTAACCTAACCTAACCTAACCTAACCTAACCTAACCTAACCTAACCTAACCTAACCTAACCTAACCTAACCTAACCTAACCTAACCTAACCTAACCTAACCTAACCTAACCTAACCTAACCTAACCTAACCTAACCTAACCTAACCTAACCTAACCTAACCTAACCTAACCTAACCTAACCTAACCTAACCTAACCTAACCTAACCTAACCTAACCTAACCTAACCTAACCTAACCTAACCTAACCTAACCTAACCTAACCTAACCTAACCTAACCTAACCTAACCTAACCTAACCTAACCTAACCTAACCTAACCTAACCTAACCTAACCTAACCTAACCTAACCTAACCTAACCTAACCTAACCTAACCTAACCTAACCTAACCTAACCTAACCTAACCTAACCTAACCTAACCTAACCTAACCTAACCTAACCTAACCTAACCTAACCTAACCTAACCTAACCTAACCTAACCTAACCTAACCTAACCTAACCTAACCTAACCTAACCTAACCTAACCTAACCTAACCTAACCTAACCTAACCTAACCTAACCTAACCTAACCTAACCTAACCTAACCTAACCTAACCTAACCTAACCTAACCTAACCTAACCTAACCTAACCTAACCTAACCTAACCTAACCTAACCTAACCTAACCTAACCTAACCTAACCTAACCTAACCTAACCTAACCTAACCTAACCTAACCTAACCTAACCTAACCTAACCTAACCTAACCTAACCTAACCTAACCTAACCTAACCTAACCTAACCTAACCTAACCTAACCTAACCTAACCTAACCTAACCTAACCTAACCTAACCTAACCTAACCTAACCTAACCTAACCTAACCTAACCTAACCTAACCTAACCTAACCTAACCTAACCTAACCTAACCTAACCTAACCTAACCTAACCTAACCTAACCTAACCTAACCTAACCTAACCTAACCTAACCTAACCTAACCTAACCTAACCTAACCTAACCTAACCTAACCTAACCTAACCTAACCTAACCTAACCTAACCTAACCTAACCTAACCTAACCTAACCTAACCTAACCTAACCTAACCTAACCTAACCTAACCTAACCTAACCTAACCTAACCTAACCTAACCTAACCTAACCTAACCTAACCTAACCTAACCTAACCTAACCTAACCTAACCTAACCTAACCTAACCTAACCTAACCTAACCTAACCTAACCTAACCTAACCTAACCTAACCTAACCTAACCTAACCTAACCTAACCTAACCTAACCTAACCTAACCTAACCTAACCTAACCTAACCTAACCTAACCTAACCTAACCTAACCTAACCTAACCTAACCTAACCTAACCTAACCTAACCTAACCTAACCTAACCTAACCTAACCTAACCTAACCTAACCTAACCTAACCTAACCTAACCTAACCTAACCTAACCTAACCTAACCTAACCTAACCTAACCTAACCTAACCTAACCTAACCTAACCTAACCTAACCTAACCTAACCTAACCTAACCTAACCTAACCTAACCTAACCTAACCTAACCTAACCTAACCTAACCTAACCTAACCTAACCTAACCTAACCTAACCTAACCTAACCTAACCTAACCTAACCTAACCTAACCTAACCTAACCTAACCTAACCTAACCTAACCTAACCTAACCTAACCTAACCTAACCTAACCTAACCTAACCTAACCTAACCTAACCTAACCTAACCTAACCTAACCTAACCTAACCTAACCTAACCTAACCTAACCTAACCTAACCTAACCTAACCTAACCTAACCTAACCTAACCTAACCTAACCTAACCTAACCTAACCTAACCTAACCTAACCTAACCTAACCTAACCTAACCTAACCTAACCTAACCTAACCTAACCTAACCTAACCTAACCTAACCTAACCTAACCTAACCTAACCTAACCTAACCTAACCTAACCTAACCTAACCTAACCTAACCTAACCTAACCTAACCTAACCTAACCTAACCTAACCTAACCTAACCTAACCTAACCTAACCTAACCTAACCTAACCTAACCTAACCTAACCTAACCTAACCTAACCTAACCTAACCTAACCTAACCTAACCTAACCTAACCTAACCTAACCTAACCTAACCTAACCTAACCTAACCTAACCTAACCTAACCTAACCTAACCTAACCTAACCTAACCTAACCTAACCTAACCTAACCTAACCTAACCTAACCTAACCTAACCTAACCTAACCTAACCTAACCTAACCTAACCTAACCTAACCTAACCTAACCTAACCTAACCTAACCTAACCTAACCTAACCTAACCTAACCTAACCTAACCTAACCTAACCTAACCTAACCTAACCTAACCTAACCTAACCTAACCTAACCTAACCTAACCTAACCTAACCTAACCTAACCTAACCTAACCTAACCTAACCTAACCTAACCTAACCTAACCTAACCTAACCTAACCTAACCTAACCTAACCTAACCTAACCTAACCTAACCTAACCTAACCTAACCTAACCTAACCTAACCTAACCTAACCTAACCTAACCTAACCTAACCTAACCTAACCTAACCTAACCTAACCTAACCTAACCTAACCTAACCTAACCTAACCTAACCTAACCTAACCTAACCTAACCTAACCTAACCTAACCTAACCTAACCTAACCTAACCTAACCTAACCTAACCTAACCTAACCTAACCTAACCTAACCTAACCTAACCTAACCTAACCTAACCTAACCTAACCTAACCTAACCTAACCTAACCTAACCTAACCTAACCTAACCTAACCTAACCTAACCTAACCTAACCTAACCTAACCTAACCTAACCTAACCTAACCTAACCTAACCTAACCTAACCTAACCTAACCTAACCTAACCTAACCTAACCTAACCTAACCTAACCTAACCTAACCTAACCTAACCTAACCTAACCTAACCTAACCTAACCTAACCTAACCTAACCTAACCTAACCTAACCTAACCTAACCTAACCTAACCTAACCTAACCTAACCTAACCTAACCTAACCTAACCTAACCTAACCTAACCGGAAGTTCTCGGGTCCTAATTGATCGATTTTCGTCTAGTTTTTGGCATTAACGTTTGTAATTAATTAATATCTCACTGTCCGGCGTGTGTCCGTACGTCCAGAATCCAAAAATTATATTATATTAACGAATTTATAATTTGGCATATAATTGATAGGGAATTAAATTGTTTTCTTGATATCCCTATTGTTTTTTGGCAATATTTTGATTTTAAATAATTCACAACCACCAAATTGACAGCTGGCGTGCGTGTCCGCGACCGCGATATATTTAATTTTATTCTAAATTTAATTTTTTATATAAAAAACATCGAAAAACACGGTTTTTCGTGTTTATTTTCAAAAATTTCCACTACACTACCCCCTAATTTTGGTCTCATAATATCCCTCTCGTCCGCACCTATCCATTGACGCCCCACAAGTGGGGGTTGCGAGCAGAGAAAGTCAAAAAATTCACATTGTTATTGTTCCACAGTACAGTATACAGTAGTACCGAGTCTACCTAAGGGGTGACATATTTTATTAAAATTTGAAGTTCTCGGGTCCTAATTGATCGATTTTCGTCTAGTTTTTGGCATTAACGTTTGTAATTAATTAATATCTCACTGTCCGGCGTGTGTCCGTACGTCCAGAATCCAAAAATTATATTATATTAACGAATTTATAATTTGGCATATAATTGATAGGGAATTAAATTGTTTTCTTGATATCCCTATTGTTTTTTGGCAATATTTTGATTTTAAATAATTCACAACCACCAAATTGACAGCTGGCGTGCGTGTCCGCGACCGCGATATATTTAATTTTATTCTAAATTTAATTTTTTATATAAAAAACATCGAAAAACACGGTTTTTCGTGTTTATTTTCAAAAATTTCCACTACACTACCCCCTAATTTTGGTCTCATAATATCCCTCTCGTCCGCACCTATCCATTGACGCCCCACAAGTGGGGGTTGCGAGCAGAGAAAGTCAAAAAATTCACATTGTTATTGTTCCACAGTACAGTATACAGTAGTACCGAGTCTACCTAAGGGGTGACATATTTTATTAAAATTTGAAGTTCTCGGGTCCTAATTGATCGATTTTCGTCTAGTTTTTGGCATTAACGTTTGTAATTAATTAATATCTCACTGTCCGGCGTGTGTCCGTACGTCCAGAATCCAAAAATTATATTATATTAACGAATTTATAATTTGGCATATAATTGATAGGGAATTAAATTGTTTTCTTGATATCCCTATTGTTTTTTGGCAATATTTTGATTTTAAATAATTCACAACCACCAAATTGACAGCTGGCGTGCGTGTCCGCGACCGCGATATATTTAATTTTATTCTAAATTTAATTTTTTATATAAAAAACATCGAAAAACACGGTTTTTCGTGTTTATTTTCAAAAATTTCCACTACACTACCCCCTAATTTTGGTCTCATAATATCCCTCTCGTCCGCACCTATCCATTGACGCCCCACAAGTGGGGGTTGCGAGCAGAGAAAGTCAAAAAATTCACATTGTTATTGTTCCACAGTACAGTATACAGTAGTACCGAGTCTACCTAAGGGGTGACATATTTTATTAAAATTTGAAGTTCTCGGGTCCTAATTGATCGATTTTCGTCTAGTTTTTGGCATTAACGTTTGTAATTAATTAATATCTCACTGTCCGGCGTGTGTCCGTACGTCCAGAATCCAAAAATTATATTATATTAACGAATTTATAATTTGGCATATAATTGATAGGGAATTAAATTGTTTTCTTGATATCCCTATTGTTTTTTGGCAATATTTTGATTTTAAATAATTCACAACCACCAAATTGACAGCTGGCGTGCGTGTCCGCGACCGCGATATATTTAATTTTATTCTAAATTTAATTTTTTATATAAAAAACATCGAAAAACACGGTTTTTCGTGTTTATTTTCAAAAATTTCCACTACACTACCCCCTAATTTTGGTCTCATAATATCCCTCTCGTCCGCACCTATCCATTGACGCCCCACAAGTGGGGGTTGCGAGCAGAGAAAGTCAAAAAATTCACATTGTTATTGTTCCACAGTACAGTATACAGTAGTACCGAGTCTACCTAAGGGGTGACATATTTTATTAAAATTTGAAGTTCTCGGGTCCTAATTGATCGATTTTCGTCTAGTTTTTGGCATTAACGTTTGTAATTAATTAATATCTCACTGTCCGGCGTGTGTCCGTACGTCCAGAATCCAAAAATTATATTATATTAACGAATTTATAATTTGGCATATAATTGATAGGGAATTAAATTGTTTTCTTGATATCCCTATTGTTTTTTGGCAATATTTTGATTTTAAATAATTCACAACCACCAAATTGACAGCTGGCGTGCGTGTCCGCGACCGCGATATATTTAATTTTATTCTAAATTTAATTTTTTATATAAAAAACATCGAAAAACACGGTTTTTCGTGTTTATTTTCAAAAATTTCCACTACACTACCCCCTAATTTTGGTCTCATAATATCCCTCTCGTCCGCACCTATCCATTGACGCCCCACAAGTGGGGGTTGCGAGCAGAGAAAGTCAAAAAATTCACATTGTTATTGTTCCACAGTACAGTATACAGTAGTACCGAGTCTACCTAAGGGGTGACATATTTTATTAAAATTTGAAGTTCTCGGGTCCTAATTGATCGATTTTCGTCTAGTTTTTGGCATTAACGTTTGTAATTAATTAATATCTCACTGTCCGGCGTGTGTCCGTACGTCCAGAATCCAAAAATTATATTATATTAACGAATTTATAATTTGGCATATAATTGATAGGGAATTAAATTGTTTTCTTGATATCCCTATTGTTTTTTGGCAATATTTTGATTTTAAATAATTCACAACCACCAAATTGACAGCTGGCGTGCGTGTCCGCGACCGCGATATATTTAATTTTATTCTAAATTTAATTTTTTATATAAAAAACATCGAAAAACACGGTTTTTCGTGTTTATTTTCAAAAATTTCCACTACACTACCCCCTAATTTTGGTCTCATAATATCCCTCTCGTCCGCACCTATCCATTGACGCCCCACAAGTGGGGGTTGCGAGCAGAGAAAGTCAAAAAATTCACATTGTTATTGTTCCACAGTACAGTATACAGTAGTACCGAGTCTACCTAAGGGGTGACATATTTTATTAAAATTTGAAGTTCTCGGGTCCTAATTGATCGATTTTCGTCTAGTTTTTGGCATTAACGTTTGTAATTAATTAATATCTCACTGTCCGGCGTGTGTCCGTACGTCCAGAATCCAAAAATTATATTATATTAACGAATTTATAATTTGGCATATAATTGATAGGGAATTAAATTGTTTTCTTGATATCCCTATTGTTTTTTGGCAATATTTTGATTTTAAATAATTCACAACCACCAAATTGACAGCTGGCGTGCGTGTCCGCGACCGCGATATATTTAATTTTATTCTAAATTTAATTTTTTATATAAAAAACATCGAAAAACACGGTTTTTCGTGTTTATTTTCAAAAATTTCCACTACACTACCCCCTAATTTTGGTCTCATAAT
The DNA here is from genome assembly GCA_935421205.1 of Xylocampa areola. NCBI lineage: Eukaryota > Metazoa > Arthropoda > Insecta > Lepidoptera > Noctuidae > Xylocampa > Xylocampa areola. Next base: position 9,223,566 of record OW285227.1, on the reverse strand, counting down.
ATCCCTCTCGTCCGCACCTATCCATTGACGCCCCACAAGTGGGGGTTGCGAGCAGAGAAAGTCAAAAAATTCACATTGTTATTGTTCCACAGTACAGTATACAGTAGTACCGAGTCTACCTAAGGGGTGACATATTTTATTAAAATTTGAAGTTCTCGGGTCCTAATTGATCGATTTTCGTCTAGTTTTTGGCATTAACGTTTGTAATTAATTAATATCTCACTGTCCGGCGTGTGTCCGTACGTCCAGAATCCAAAAATTATATTATATTAACGAATTTATAATTTGGCATATAATTGATAGGGAATTAAATTGTTTTCTTGATATCCCTATTGTTTTTTGGCAATATTTTGATTTTAAATAATTCACAACCACCAAATTGACAGCTGGCGTGCGTGTCCGCGACCGCGATATATTTAATTTTATTCTAAATTTAATTTTTTATATAAAAAACATCGAAAAACACGGTTTTTCGTGTTTATTTTCAAAAATTTCCACTACACTACCCCCTAATTTTGGTCTCATAATATCCCTCTCGTCCGCACCTATCCATTGACGCCCCACAAGTGGGGGTTGCGGGCAGAGAAAGTCAAAAAATTGCCCGCCCACCCTCCCGTTTCTTACTGGTCACATCACCTCGGTCTGGACGGTCGGAAAATGAAATCGGTCAGGGGCACTTCTGGCAACCGCGGCGCGTCTTCTCGTGGTGCTGGCTTGTCTGGGGCGCGTAGCCTCATCTCCAGGCAGTTCTCCGTCCCGTCTGAGCCGACTCCAAAATCCGTGGAGCCGTCATCAGCGGGACCCGAGTCTACCCCGCATAGCGGGGGAGGTGACTCCCTTGAAGGAGATAGAGGGGAGAGTCAGGCTGTGGCCGAGGCACGCGTCAGCCTGGCCAGCATCTCTGATCAGGTCCCGATCCGTGAGATTCCGGTGAGAGCGAATGTTCTCCTTTCAAAATCAAAAAAAGCTGTTGAGAGCTCCCGGAATCTTCGGAGAGAGATTAAAGAAGTCGTGGTCGAGAGCCTGCAGGAGTTGTATAACATGATACTTCGTCTTGCCGACTCCCGATCGCGACATGAGTGCGTCGCGGAGAAGCTTAGGGCGGACCGTGCTAGGGAAATTGCTAACCTGGAAAGGGAGCACACGGCCGCCCTGAAAGAGAAAATGGGTGTGCTCGGGGACATCGTCAAGACGAACCGGACGCTCATTAGCGAGATCGAGAGCGTCCGGAAAATGGTTGCATTCGAGGTCCCCGAGCACATTCGACCCCTGACCGATGCCTCCTCTAGTGTCCTCAAGAAGGTGATAGACCTGCCAAAGGCGGTGAGCTCTGAGGTCGTGACGGTCCTCATGAGTACCGATAGGGCACCGTTACAGGGGGCTCCTACTACCAACTTGGAGCCCCTTAACGACCTCACAGAAAAAGTCTCCCGCCTTCAGAGGACATTGGAGGAAGGTCATGGAAGACCGACCTTCGCCGAAGTCGCGGGTCGAAGCCCCGGCCTCTCCGAGCTAACGCCCTCTCACACCCTACTGGTAAGCTCCAAAGTCGCCACAGCAACTGCGGACCAAATCTTGGAGCAGGTCAAGGGGGGCGTCGATGCGAGACAGCTCGGCATCGGGGTGCAGCGTATCAGGAAGGCCAGAAACCAGAAGGTGGTCCTTAGCTGTGCCTCGAGGAAGGAGGCCGAGACTCTCGGCAGACAACTGCAGTTGGTCGCCGGGGAACTGGTGGTCGAGGACGCTGCCAAAAGACTCCCACAAATTATAATTTGGGATGTGATGGCAGCGGAATCGGATGCCCAGATAGTTGCGTCGCTGCGTGGGCAAAACTCCAGGCTTTTCGAGGGCCTGACGTTGCAGGAGGATGCGAAGGTGAGATATCGCATCAAAGCGAGGAATCCCCTGCAATGTCACGTTGTCCTGGAGTGCACGCCCAGCTTATGGCGACGCATAGTTGAGGCAGGTCGGCTCTTCATCGGATGGCAGCGATGTCGGGTGGAGGAAAGATCTCCACTGGTACAGTGCGGCCGTTGTTTAGGCTTCGGGCACAGTAGAGGTATGTGCAAAGCCGAAGTGCCCGGGGACCTGTGCGCGCACTGTGCCACGTCGGGCCATTCCGCTCGGGAATGTCCCAAACGAAGAGTCGTCCCACCTAGTCCCCCGTCATGTGCCAACTGCATGAAGGAGAAAAAGGGGAGCACCGACCACGGAGCTTTCAGTGACGAGTGTCCTGTGAGAGCCAAATGGGAAGCAATAGCTAGGGCCTCGGTCAGCTATTGCTAAAGTCTCCACAGTCAGCACCGGAGTAGACACGAACTCGCGGGCACCGCGCCTCTTCTTCGTCCAGTGCAATCTTAGGAGATGTAAGGACGCCACGGATGAAGTCTTCGGGGTTGCCGCGCAACGTAAGTGCGACATCCTTCTGCTGCAGGAGCCGTATGTGGGTAGCACAGGAGAGATGTCGCACCGGCGCGGTATCCGGATATACCAGAAGACTGGCGTCCGGACGAAGAATGTTAAGGCTGCGGTGGCGGTCCTTAGGGATGAGTTCGTGGTCCAGGTGGACACAAAGTACGTTACGGAAAACTTCGTGGTCGTTAAAGTGGCCCGATCCGGGGGAGAACACCTTACACTCGTGTCATTATACTTCGAGGGCTCCGAACCGTTGGAACCCTACCTAAATGCGCTCTCATTGGCGATACCCCCCGCCGGACAAGTCATCATCGGCGGGGATTTTAACGCGAAGAGCGCATGGTGGGGTAGTTCGGAGGAGGACGACCGAGGAAAAGTTTTGTTAGAGTACTTGGCGTCCTCGGGGCTGCACGTAGTTAATGAAGGTGCAGTACCCACCTTCGAGGTGTATCGCGGTGGCAGATACTTTTCGAGTATCGTCGATGTGACCCTAGTAACGGAGGCGCTATTGAGCAGTGTCTCGGGTTGGAGGGTTGATCGGACATTATCACAGTTGTCTGATCATAATAGTATAACCTTCCAACTGGAGACAATCGCCTCCGGGGGTCCACGACCCACGTCTGCCACCCGTAAATATGACACGAGGAAGGCCAATTGGTCGCGGTTCCGGGGCGCTCTCCAGGAGAAGTTGGAGATACTCGGCGTCCCTGCAGAGAACATTGCCACTCTGAGCGGGGACGACCTTGAGTCTTACATAGATAGACTCATGGAGAGCGTCGAGGAAGTAAGCGAGGGTGTTCTCCCGCGGATCGGGCCACGTCAGGCGATAAAGAACCCGTGGTGGACTCGAGAGTTAACGGAGAAGAGGCAGGAGGTGGTCAGACGTAGGCGGCGAATTAGAGGAGCGAATCCGGCTCGGAGACAGCTAGTGGTCGAACATTACCTGGAGGCGCTCGTGGATTACAAGAGCGCCATAAACCAAACCCGCACCACTAGCTGGAAGAGTTTTTGCTCCGATATGACCCGGGACAAGGTATGGGATGGGGCCTGGCGAGTCATCAGGCGTTGCACGGGGCCCATGGTGACAGGCGTCGAATTAAAAGACGATCAAGGGAATACCCTGTCACCGGCAGAATCTGCACGTCTGATGGCCGCCACGCTCTTTCCCGACGACTCGCCTGATGAGGACACTCCCGAACAGGCTGAGCTTCGCCGGGTCATGCAAATTCCGCCGCCGACGGATTGCCTCGCTCCATCGGGTCCACCGATCACGGGTTCGGAGCTCTTCGACGTGCTGTCGACAATGAACCCCAAGAAAGCGCCGGGATGTGATGGTTTAACCGTCGACATCTGCAGGGCAGCGATTGGAGCCGACTGCCAGGTGTTCCTCGCCGTTTTTAACAGGTGCCTAGAGCTAGGACTCTTCCCCAGAAGATGGAAGGGAGCCCGGGTTTGTGTGATTCCCAAACCATCTAAGGGTGATTACACAAACCCGAAGGCCTACAGACCGATAGGCCTGCTCCCGGTGATGGGGAAGGTCCTAGAAAAAATTATAAACAACCGTCTCCTGTGGCACCTGGAGGCTAGAGGACACCTTAACACTAGGCAGTACGGCTTCATGCCACAGCGCGGCACCGAGGACGCCCTCTATGATTTGGTGGCACTCATAAAGCACGAAGCGTTTACGCAGAAGAAAATCGTCGCTGTAGTGTCACTGGATATAGAGGGTGCATTCGATCATGCTTGGTGGCCGCAAATTAAGGCACAGCTGCTGGCCAAAAACTGTCCTGCGGATGTATACGGTTTGGTCGGTAGTTACCTTACCGACCGAGCCATCACCATCGAGTATTCCGGCGCTTCGGTCACAAAGACCACGACAAGGGGTTGCGTACAGGGGAGTATCAGCGGACCGCTGATGTGGAACGTCGTTCTCGACTCGCTCCTCGAATTGCTAGAGGGGGAAGAGGTCCACGTCCAAGCTTTTGCTGACGACGTGGTCCTCGTTGCATCGGCTTACTCGGTCGAGGAGCTTGAGTCAATGGTCAATCCTGTACTCGAGACGGTCGCCAACTGGGGCATGGAGAATAAGTTGCGGTTCTCCCCTCAGAAGACATCGCTTATGGTGGTGACGAGGTGGATGAACCCTCCCGTGCCCCGTATCACCATGGCGACCGTTACACTAACATCTGTGGAACATATCCGAGTACTGGGATTGATCATCGATAGGAATTTGACGTTCCGAGACCACATCCAAGCGGTCTGCGCGAAAGCCGCTGCGGTGTATAAAGGCCTGGCTAAGGCAGCAAAAGCCTCGTGGGGTTTAAGCCCGGAGATAGTCAGGCACATATACATCGGGGCGGTCGAACCGATTCTCCTGTACGCATCGTGTGCATGGGTCGACAGCACGTCGAAGAAGTACATCGTCCAGCGCCTGAGGTCGTCGCAGCGTTTATTCGCACTAAAGATCGCGAAAGCCTACCGCACCGTCTCTTTCGAATCGGCGGTGACGATCGCGCGTCTGTTGCCGATCGAGCTGCGGGCTCGTGAGGCGGCCGAGCTATATACGGTGAAGCGAGGAAGACCCCTGCCGGAGGCGGGGGATCGGCAAGTCGAGGCAAGGACTCCGTTCTTTCGCTTGCCGCATCCCGCCCTCCGGCCGGAGGTGCGCTACACCGTGTTGGACCGCCTCGATAGTAGCGAGCCTGGGGCAAGACCATGCGCCCCCGTCAGCATTTACACTGACGGCAGCAAGATCGAGGGGAAAGTGGGATGCGCGATCTCCTGCTGGCGAGACGGTGGCGAAGTGTTCAACAAGAAATACCGGCTGGAACCATTTTGTACGGTGTTCCAGTCCGAGTTGTTTGCGCTTCGCCAAGCGGTAAGGCTCACGATGGAGGACCAGCGTTTCAGGGAGTGTGACATATTGAGCGATTCACGCTCCTCCCTGGACGCAATGGGTAACCCGCGGTCCACGCACCCGCTGGTGTGCGACATTAGGAAAAGTCTGTCGCGGGCTGCCGAACAGGGCTGCATAGTCAATCTCTGGTGGGTGCGCGCTCATGTCGGTACCATTGGCAACGAGCGCGCCGATGAACTCGCCAAGCATGCAGCCCTTTATAAGAAAACGGCAGCAGACTACGACAGATTTCCGCTTTCGTACGCCAGACGGGCGATACGCCAACGTACCCTGAATGCCTGGCAGCAAGAATATACCCTGTCCGGAAAGGGCAGGATTACCAAGTTGTTCTTTCCGGACGTGCGCCAGGCATTCCGAACAATTGGGAGGGTTGGCGTGTCCTACTGGAAAAGTCAAGCGTGGACCGGACATGGCGGCAATGCCGCGTACCTCCATCGTTTTAAACGCTGCGACGACCCGGGCTGCTTTTGCTCCCCTGACGCCGGGCAGACAGTCGAGCATGTCCTTAATGATTGTCCGGCATTCAGCTCTCGAAGGTTGCAGCTCGAGTTCGAGGTCGATGAGTCTCTATCGACCTCAACATGGAGCTCCCTTCTGGCCGGCAAGATTTCAGGACCTAAATTTGCCGACTTCTGTATCGGTGTCATGAAAGCAGTGGCACGTAACAATGGTGCCACAGCAGTTGATTGACTCGGCTCAAACGGAAAAGGAACGAAACAGGAAAAAAAAAAGAA
>OW285227.1:9202500-9215000 GCA_935421205.1 Xylocampa areola | reverse complement strand
CTAACCTAACCTAACCTAACCTAACCTAACCTAACCTAACCTAACCTAACCTAACCTAACCTAACCTAACCTAACCTAACCTAACCTAACCTAACCTAACCTAACCTAACCTAACCTAACCTAACCTAACCTAACCTAACCTAACCTAACCTAACCTAACCTAACCTAACCTAACCTAACCTAACCTAACCTAACCTAACCTAACCTAACCTAACCTAACCTAACCTAACCTAACCTAACCTAACCTAACCTAACCTAACCTAACCTAACCTAACCTAACCTAACCTAACCTAACCTAACCTAACCTAACCTAACCTAACCTAACCTAACCTAACCTAACCTAACCTAACCTAACCTAACCTAACCTAACCTAACCTAACCTAACCTAACCTAACCTAACCTAACCTAACCTAACCTAACCTAACCTAACCTAACCTAACCTAACCTAACCTAACCTAACCTAACCTAACCTAACCTAACCTAACCTAACCTAACCTAACCTAACCTAACCTAACCTAACCTAACCTAACCTAACCTAACCTAACCTAACCTAACCTAACCTAACCTAACCTAACCTAACCTAACCTAACCTAACCTAACCTAACCTAACCTAACCTAACCTAACCTAACCTAACCTAACCTAACCTAACCTAACCTAACCTAACCTAACCTAACCTAACCTAACCTAACCTAACCTAACCTAACCTAACCTAACCTAACCTAACCTAACCTAACCTAACCTAACCTAACCTAACCTAACCTAACCTAACCCAGTTGCACCCTAAACGCGATCAGGGACGCCACGTTTTTTAGTCGCTCCGTGCCTTAAAATTGTTAAAACCGGACAAAGTTCTCCAAATTACACCGAAATTGTGTTAAATTGTGCGCAGTGATACCATCAAAGCAAGGTGAAAATTTAGTGGAAGTGAGCTGTGATACAAGGGTAGTACACCTGCTTTTGTACCTTTGAGGTTACGAAAAGTCTTGTGAAAAACTTCAAACAGCAACAGCGTGGAAACAAGATCGACAACCCCCCTTTTTTCAACTGTGGGAATCTTGCCTGTTGCGAGGTGTATCTACTTTTAAGAAAGAAAAAATTTTCCGGTGAAAATTGTCCAAGCTAGGGCAAAATCCTCAAAACCACGTGGGCACGTGCTTGCGCATCCTGGACATCTGGAGCTGACCTGATACCCGAAATGAACGGAAGACATCACGACGAGTAATCCGACACCTCGATTGTTGAAATCGGACCACGTGAAGCTAAGAAACTGACTTCTGTTCATCAAAGAAAAAAGAAAATCTTTAAAAGTTAAGTCATTTTTAAATTTTATCGATAACCCTAAAATTTTTTGGGCTCACCTGAAAGAGCTCCTCAAGCTCTTTCATATGATACCCCACTTGATGTATTTTGTTAATATTTAAGCCTTAGAAAATTTATTTTGTTGATGTATAAAATCACGTGGGCGCTCAAAACTACCCCTAACAAATTTGAAAAAATTTTTGTTGCTTCAAATTTTCAATTTAAGTGTAGATTATTTTTTTCAGAATTTTTAAATCAATTTTGTCATAGAAAAAGTTTTATTTGCGGCTAGTGGTAACGCATTTTCTTTTTTCAAAAAATTTTCTACCCCTTCTGGGTAATGTATTAATTATACAAAATATATTGTATCAATGCCCTTTCTCTTAGCTTCAAAATTACATTTTTAAACATAATTTTAAGACAATAACATTTAAGAAAAATTTTTTTTAACTTATAACTAGGAGTTTCGACAAACCGCAGGAAAACTTGTTTTCCATTTTCCAGGAAAACGGTGCGTCCTAGGTCATTTTTGACATTTTTTTCCGGGTCCCCCCCCCCTGACCCCCCCCCACGGTTTGAACCGGAGTCAAACCCTTCGACACACGCGCATCATTTTGGAAAAATTTCAACCCCCTAGGGTGAAGTCACCCCATTGACATAGACTCCGGCACCAAACATTTTAAAATTTATTTTTGCTTATTATATTAGTAATAGTGTGTTCAGGAAACCGTGTTACGTTCGCGTTTTTGTGCAACCCTTAACGCTTTCACCCCTAAGGGAGAAAAATAATTTAAACGACGGAGCGGGACGAGCTGAGTTTGGAGAGCCCAAACACGAGTATTCTGCGACCACTGTAAGGGAAGTTATACCGAGTTGAAGATTGACTTTGACAGTTCTAGAGCTGTCAAAGCATTTTCGGGCTCGGGTAACTCCTGAACTGGAGGTCGTAGGAGGCTCCGGTTTTCTTTGGGGATAACGACTGGCTTTTCTCTATCCGTCTAAGGCACTCTCGCAGACCTTCAGGACTAATAAAATTTACAGCCTGAAAACTGAACCAAAAGCTGGATCTCGCTGAGCTCAGTTCGGGGAGCCCAAACACGGTGGTATTCGGCCGAACGGTTCGGGAGGAAACCCCGTTTGACTGGATTTTTACGGAACCTGGACTGGAAAACCAAAACTTAGAACCGTGTGTTCTCCTGAACCCTTTGGAGTAGGTGTCCCGTGTTTGGGCTCATCTGAAAGGGCTTGGGGAGAGCTACCATATTAACTGTAGAGACTTACTCTACATAGAGTTCAAATATTTTTATTTTTTATTTTTTATTAGAAATTTGACCTGACACCATATTGGGGTTCTGGAAACCCATAAATTTGACAGAACGGGACTTAAAGAAATTATTTATATCTTTTATTTGACTTTTTACATTGTTCTGTACTTGGCTGTCCCCCCCTATACAGGGTTACAGTCAAGAAATAACGATTGTTCTCTGACAGGATCAGTAATAAACGATTACAGTATGATACGCACACCAGCGAAGAAAGACGCGGACTCGCAGAGTCCCGGAGGCTCGCCGCGGTCAACAGAGAAAGCTGGGACCTCGCAGCCAAGCGTCAGACGAAGCATAGGGGACCGGGAAGCCGGGTACGCAGAGCCTAAGGCTAAATCCTCGGCCAACCAGAAACCTGGTGCATTTCCGTCTGTCGCATACGTCCCCGGCTCTCTGGGGACGCGGCAAGCTTCCGGTGAAGCTTCAGGGCCCTGTAAAAAGACCGGGCAGAAGTACCCTGATTTAGTAACTGAGGCGAGAGCTTGTCTAAATAAAGCAAAGTTTCATTTGGGCAACTCAAAAAACATAAAGACGGAAATAAAAATGGAGGTACTGGCAATCATAACACGGCTCTATGATATTGTTAAAGAGTCGGAAAAGGCACATAGATCCTCCACCACTGACGATGCTGCACCTGCCCTACCTATTAACCAGACTAGCCTGACCTCTCCCAGCGAGGAAACTGGTCGTACTGAAGATCTCACACAGCAGCTCGTTGCAAATAGCACATTGCTTAAGGAAAATCTTAAGCAAATGGAGCTGCTAAGAGATGCCTTGACAGCGAAGGACACTGCTGAACAGAAAAGTTACGCGTCCATGGCTGCTGTGCACAACAGCCAAACCACGGCTCATGCCCCAGGACGAGCGACGTTGCACTCCGTGGTAGTCTCCTCAACACGGGAAACCGAAACCGGGGAGGAGGTTCTGGAGAGGGTAAGGAAGGCGGTGGATGCGAAGGAGGGCTGGGTAAAAGTAGAAAGAGTAAGAAAGGCAAAGAATAGAAAGATTATAATGGGGTTTGAAACAAAAGAAGAAAGAAACAAAATTAAAGACAGGTTAGAGAAAAATGGAACTGACCTCACCGTGGAAGAGATTAGAAATAGGGATCCATTGCTGATCCTTAGGGACGTCCTATCGGTAAATACCGACGAGGGCGTCATTAAGGCTCTTCGCAATCAAAATCCGGAAGTCTTCCATGGCTTGGACGGTGAGGCAAATAACCTTGTTATAAAATATAGGAAGAAAGCCAGGAACCCGCACACAGGACACGTAGTACTGAGCACCTCGCCGAACATCTGGCGACGAATAACGGAAAGAGGATATGTATACATAGATCTCCAGCGCATTAGAGCTGAGGATCAGAGTCCTCTCGTCCAATGCTCACTCTGCCTCGGGTATGGACATACTCGACGTTTCTGCACAGATACCTTGGAAAAGTGCAGCCACTGTGGAGGACCGCACTTGAAGACCGAGTGTGCGGACTGGCTCGCAGGATCAACCCCAACATGCTGCAACTGCATGCACGCAAAGGCCGAAAAAATTGACCACAATGCCTTCAGCACAGAGTGCGCTGTTCGAAAGAAATGGGACGCCATAGCCCGCGCAGCTGTAGCATATTGCTAAGGATGCTCCTGGGTACCCACCTGCAGAACAGAACACAAGACCATACCGCGTGGTTCAAGCAAACTTACAACGGAAGGAACTGGCGACCATCGAACTCTTCTTAGAGGCCAGTGAACGCAAGATCGCGTGGGCACTGATTCAGGAGCCGTATGTGGGAGGGTCGAGAGGTATGAAGAGCTACCGTGGAGCGAGAATCTACCAGTGCGAGGTCGATGGAAGTGGGAGAGTTAAAGCGGCAATAGCTGTCTTTGATGATGACTTAGACGTCATCCCCTACCCAAAACTCGCTACAAATAACATCGTTGTAGTGGGGATCCGGACCAAAGCCTGGGAAATCGCAGTAGTCTCCTACTACTTTGAGCCAGACAAACCCATAGGGCCATACCTGGACCAGCTGACCCAGATCAAAAAGGAAGTAGCCACCGGTAGATTGTTAATAGGGGGAGACGCTAACGCAAAAAGTAGCTGGTGGGGCAGCACCATAGAGGACCCCAGGGGAGAAGAGATGTCAGGGGTCCTGGAAGAGTTAGAGCTTCAGGTACTTAACACAGGAGACACGCCTACTTTCGACACCATAAGAGGTGGGAGGACGTTAACGAGCCATGTGGATGTCACGGCGTGCTCTCTGGACATGTTTGACTTGGTGGATGACTGGAGGGTCGACACAGGAGCCACGAGCTCGGACCACAACACTATTTTATTTAATGTTAGGCTAAAACGAGAAAAAGGGATAAATATCACTCGAACCACTAGGATATTTAACACAATAAAGGCAGACTGGGACAAATTTAAAGAAACACTCCAGGAATTAAAATTAGTTAGTGACATAAAATTAGATAAAATAAATTCAATTAATAGTAAACACGACTTAGAACAATTAGTAATTAAATATAGAAATGCAATAGAAAAAGCCTGCGAGAACTCTATCCCTAAAATTAGAAATAAAACTAAACTCACCGTTCCGTGGTGGTCCAAGGAGCTTGCGGCGATGAAAAAGGATGTAGCCAGGAAGAAGAACCGCATCCGCAACGCCGCACCGGTCCGAAAAGCGACAGTCGTTGGCCAGTACCTGGAGGCGAAAAGTCTTTATGAGTGCCAAGCAAAACATGCCCAAATCACCAGCTGGAAAGAGTTCTGTAGGAAACAGGATCGCGAAGGAGTGTGGGAGGGGATATACCGGATAATTGGAAGGACCGCCAGGAGACAGGAAGACCTGACCCTGTCAAAAAATGGTGCATTCCTTAACCCAAAGGAGTCGGCAGCCCTACTTGCCGACACATTCTATCCAAAGGATACAGAGGAGGCGGATAACGCAGACCACAAGCTCACTAGGGAAGCGGCCTGTCGGATAAATGAGTGGCACCATGATGAATACCATGATCCACCATTTACACCGATGGAGCTTAAGGCAGCAGTTGGAGGCTTTAATCCGAAGAAGGCCCCTGGTCTGGATGGATTCACGTCGGATATCTGCTGTCGAGCGATCTGCCAGGACCCGGACGCTTTCCTTGCCCTATATAACAAATGCCTAGAACTGGCACACTTCCCAAAAATTTGGAAAGAGGCCACGGTGGTGGTTCTCAGAAAACCGGGCAAGGATAACTACCTGAACCCCAAGTCATACAGACCGATAGGTCTCTTGCCGGTCTTGGGGAAGGTCCTGGAGAGGATGATAGTAGCAAGGATCAAATGGCAGCTTGTGCCGCGGCTTAGTACTCGTCAGTTTGGCTTTATGCCCCAGAAGAGCACCGAGGACGCCCTCTATACCCTAATAAAACACATACAGGACAAGTTGCGGCTGAAAAAGCTAATTGTCCTGGTGTCGTTGGATATAGAGGGGGCCTTCGACAGCGCATGGTGGCCAGCAATTAGGGTCAGGCTGGCTGAGGAAAAGTGCCCGGTGAACATTAGGAGGCTGCTAGACAGCTACCTCGACAGCAGAAAAGTCAATGTGAGGTATGCCGGGGAGGAGTGCACACGAGAGACAAACAAGGGCTGTGTTCAGGGGTCAATTGGTGGCCCAATCCTGTGGAACCTCCTCTTGGATCCACTACTCAAGGATCTAGAAAAAAGAGGAAACTACGTGCAGGCGTTTGCTGACGATATCGTGTTGGTAGTGGATGGAGACACAGCGAGCGAAATCAACAGTATAGCCAATGCAGCCCTCGCCCATGTCCTGGACTGGGGTGTCCGAAATAAGCTTAGGTTTGCACCGCATAAAACCTGTGCGATGCTTATAACCAATAAGCTTAAGTACGACGCCCCACGCCTGAGCATGGCCGGGGTCGACATCGGACTTGTTAAACAAATAAAGCTGCTGGGTCTGACAATAGACGAAAAGTTGACCTTCAATGACCATACTGCGAACATCTGCAAAAGGGCTGCCGAAATATACAAGCAGTTGTCTCGAGCGGCCAAAGTCAGTTGGGGACTGAATAGTGAAGTCATACACGCCATCTACACAGCCACAATAGAACCGATCGTCACATACGCGGCCGGCGCCTGGGCGCCAGCCACAAAAAAGCTGGGAATACGGAAGAAGCTAGGCTCCATCCAACGAGGATTTGTCCAGAAGCTCTGCAAGTCCTACCGTACAGTCTCTCTCAACTCAGCACTGGCACTGTCTGGGATACTTCCTTTAGACCTGCGCATACAAGAGGCAGCCGCCATGTATGAAGCAAGGAAAGGGTCGTCCCAGTTTATGCCGGGAGATAGAGAGATCGAAAATATGGTGGGATTTGCTGAAGCCCCTCACCCAGCTACACACGTGCCCCTGGAGTTCATGTGCTTGGCAGACCAACAGCTTGTGGACAGCAACAATGTGCAGACAGTGCGAATTTTCACTGACGGCAGTAGGATTGAGGGAAAGGTCGGAGCCGCATTATCCATATGGGATAATGAAGGCGAAATCCAGAACCTCAAACTCAGCCTCGCCGCGTACTGCACAGTCTACCAGGCGGAACTTCTGGCCATTTGTAGGGCAACGGACTTGATCCTCAAGCGCAAAGAAGCCAGCTATGGTTTGTATAGCGACTCGATGTCAGCATTGCAGACGCTTGCAAACTATGGCTCGCTCCATCCCCTGGCGGTGCACGCGCGTGCCAACTTGGCACAGGCCGTGAAACAGAATAGAACTGTGTCTCTGTTCTGGATCAAGGCCCACGCGGGATTGCCGGGAAATGAGCGGGCGGACGAATTGGCGAAAGAAGCAGCATTGACGTCACGGAGGAAGCCGGACTATGACAAGTGTCCGATTTCATTCGTCAGACGCCAGATCCGCATGGTTTCGCTCGACGAATGGAACCGGAGATATGTGACAGGCGAGACAGCCTCGGTGACGAAAATGTTTCTTCCTGACGCTGTAGCGGCATTCCGTGTAGTAAAAAAGGTAAGGCCAACAGGTGTACTCACACAGATTATGACGGGACACGGTGGGTTCTCTGAATACTTGAACCGATTCAAGTGCAAGGATAGCCCATCGTGCATTTGCGATCCGAGTGTGGACGAAACAGTTTCACACATTCTCCTTGAATGTCCTGTAAATATGAAAGAGCGTTTTAACCTAGAGCAGGAAATAAATATTAAATTGACTAGAGGGATCATAGGGGATGTAATGACCGGCAAAAACAGACAAAAATTTATAAACTACTGTGTATATATAGCAAATAAAGTAATAGAACGTAATAAAACTAGCAACTAAAACTATGTTTCATAAAATACTGAAGTATTTCGTATGTAAGCATAGGAACAATGTATTAAGTAGAAATAAGAATAGTAGTAGACTAAATAAAATAAAAAACTGTAACGTAAATATAATATTGAAATTAGTGTAATAGAATAAGATAGAGTAAACATATACATGTCCTACCCGTGTAATACAACAAATATATATGTAATAAAAATAAACTAGAATAGTAGTGGTTAAATGTATCAATAAATGTAATTACAATATAATAGATATAAGACATAAAAACATGTAATAGTATAAGAAAAAGTAAATAAACTAAGTGTACACTTTAATTTCCCTAACGAAATAAAGATAATAAATAAAAGAGTAGAATAGTAAAATGGGAGTCCCACCCAAAAGGACTGGCAGGAGATGGATGTAAGAAAGAAAAAGTATGCAGAATGAAAGTGCGAGAAGCATTAAAGCGAGAACTGGTATGTCAGAGAATAAGTGTACAGTAGGCGCCAATCATGTTGGCGGAGCCAGTATAAAAAAAAAAAAAAAAAAAAAAAAAAAAAAAAAAAAAAAAAAAAAAAAAAAAAAAAAAAACCTAACCTAACCTAACCTAACCTAACCTAACCTAACCTAACCTAACCTAACCTAACCTAACCTAACCTAACCTAACCTAACCTAACCTAACCTAACCTAACCTAACCTAACCTAACCTAACCTAACCTAACCTAACCTAACCTAACCTAACCTAACCTAACCTAACCTAACCTAACCTAACCTAACCTAACCTAACCTAACCTAACCTAACCTAACCTAACCTAACCTAACCTAACCTAACCTAACCTAACCTAACCTAACCTAACCTAACCTAACCTAACCTAACCTAACCTAACCTAACCTAACCTAACCTAACCTAACCTAACCTAACCTAACCTAACCTAACCTAACCTAACCTAACCTAACCTAACCTAACCTAACCTAACCTAACCTAACCTAACCTAACCTAACCTAACCTAACCTAACCTAACCTAACCTAACCTAACCTAACCTAACCTAACCTAACCTAACCTAACCTAACCTAACCTAACCTAACCTAACCTAACCTAACCTAACCTAACCTAACCTAACCTAACCTAACCTAACCTAACCTAACCTAACCTAACCTAACCTAACCTAACCTAACCTAACCTAACCTAACCTAACCTAACCTAACCTAACCTAACCTAACCTAACCTAACCTAACCTAACCTAACCTAACCTAACCTAACCTAACCTAACCTAACCTAACCTAACCTAACCTAACCTAACCTAACCTAACCTAACCTAACCTAACCTAACCTAACCTAACCTAACCTAACCTAACCTAACCTAACCTAACCTAACCTAACCTAACCTAACCTAACCTAACCTAACCTAACCTAACCTAACCTAACCTAACCTAACCTAACCTAACCTAACCTAACCTAACCTAACCTAACCTAACCTAACCTAACCTAACCTAACCTAACCTAACCTAACCTAACCTAACCTAACCTAACCTAACCTAACCTAACCTAACCTAACCTAACCTAACCTAACCTAACCTAACCTAACCTAACCTAACCTAACCTAACCTAACCAGTCTGAGTCCAGCCCTTGCCGTGTAAGCAGCTTTTTTGCAAAGCTCTTATTTTAAAAAATCTTTTTTGTGGGTTTTTTAAGTGTTACAGTCACGTGTGATACGTCAAAAGTTGCGCACTCGCGAGGCGCTCAAGGCGACATATTATTTGTGAAATTTTAAAGTGACGGTGAAGTAGGAAAAGTGAAAAACCTAAAAATTTTAGGTTAAATTAATAAAAGTTTCAGTTTTTCCCCAATAAAAGTGTGTGTTGTGCTTAGTTTTCGACGAAAAAATCGCCGAAGTTTGGGGATGGGCTGTGCCCAACTTCCTGCACAACCAGAATATCGCCAACACAAAACGCCGAAGTAGGAAAACCGAAAAACAAAAAACCGCATGGCAACTTTTTGACACCGATTGAGCTGAAAAAATCTCTGGAGGTAAAGGCTAATACCATCAATAACCTTTTTTGATCAAAACAATTTTAACTCTTATAGTTTGTTTTTAAAAAAATTATCAAGTGCAAAAACTTTGAGCATCGATATCTCTAAAATTAGATCTATAACAAGACTTTCCATCTGAACCGTTTGCTGCGCGCTGGCTTGGAGAACAGTCCAGGATAAGATTTAGAATTTTAAGATTAATATCTTATAAAATAAAGTTAAAAATATCAAAAAATTTAAGCTTAAACTGTTATTCTTCAAAATTTTACTCATATTGTTCTAGTAACCTGTTTATTATAATTTTGTATTAAAGAGCGAAATTTGTAGAAAATTAACGTATTTTTAGTGTAAATTTAGCGTTTATATTTTAGAAGTAGCAATATTTTCAATATTTTTTTATGTTTTTTCTTGAATTAATTGAAAAGTATTAATCAAAAAATTCTTTGGTGACCGGATTTGGATTGGGGACATTTTTCCCTATCTCCAGATACCAAACACAACTGCATTAGGCCTGATATTGTAGATTTTAGACTTCATTTGACATATTTAGAGTGGCGCGGACGCCATCTTGGAAATGAACAAATGCGAATATCTCTGGAACCAGCGCTCGTAGCGAATTGCGGTTCTCTTTAGTGTATTAAGCTATCGATTTAGAACACCAATACCGGGCTTTTGGCCGGATTCGGGTTGTCACATTTTGGTGCACGGATCTCGCCAGATTCGTGTCGGGCGCGAAATTCTACGCACCCTAGACCCCAAAACCGCGTCTCTGCGACCCCTGGGGCCAGAGTTATACTAAGTTTAAGACTGACTTTGACGTTTGCGGCGCCATTTTGAAAATCTTCAAACGCCTATAACTTATCATAGCATTAAGATATTTTGTTGGAATTTTTTGTGTTGTGTTCGGTGGGGTTCAGAGCACATGCCCACGCTGTCAAAACCCGGATTGCAGAGCACATGCCCACGCTGTCAAAACCCGGATTGGGACCCTATAAATTTCTGTGGCCGCCGGTGGTGCTATCGTACGCGGGGCGTCAAGAACAGCCAGGAGAAATAAAGACCGATTTTCTGCGACCAGTAGGGACCGAGATATTGGCATTTTAAATTAGTCCGCGCATAACCCGGTGTATAATCCGAAGGCGCGCACTTGCTGTATCTCGGGAACTATTTTGTGTAGCGACCTGGGATTTTTTCGGGCACTCTTGGCGTGCTGCGGGCTACCTCCGGAGACTACAGACATCCTTCTGCCTCTTCTTCTTTTATCTTCTTCTGTTTTCTTTTTCTTCTTTCTCTTCTTTTTGATTTTCTTTTTTGGAGTCTGTCTTGGGGACCTCAGCGAGCACCTGAACACGTAGATTTTTGGCAACTACGTACTAAATTGACTTTGTTTTGTTTGTACAAAAAGGGAATTTCTCCCTTTAAACCGTTGACATTGACTGATTGGCGTTGATTTGCATTATTGCAATAACATTTAGATTAATTTAGGCTAGGTATACACTTTACATTTATTTTACAATTTTAGTGTTAATATTAGTTTATTTAAACTTTTATATTCTCTAATTATATATCTTGTGATTTTGTGACTTTGCGTATCTCCCCTTCATTATATCACCATGAGTAACCCCACTTCGAAACCATCGCCAAAGTACCCTGCAAGCAGGAGAAGCTTAAGTGGGGCTCTAAAGTGCTCGTCTTGGCTCCAGGAAGCCATGCATTACAGTAAGAAAGCCAAAACGGCCCTAAATGAAGCCAAGAATTTAAAGGGAGACCTAAAAGTGCTGAATTTTGACATGATTGACAGGTTGACTTCGTTGGTTGGTGATATGGAGAAACATTTTGAACAAATAGGGGGTGGGGAAAAGACGAGTAAGTTAGGAGAAACAGTTGACTCCATATCTGAGACTGTTACTACAAATAAGGTATTTTTGCAAAGTATGGGAGAAAACCTCGAACAGAGGTTTAAGGAATTAGAGAGTAATTTAATAGAAAGAATAGAAGAGGGTGTTGAAATGATAAACACAACCACTTCTATGGCAAAGGAACGCCAAACGGAGGAAACCTGTACGCTAGTAACACAGGTGGTGAATAAAAGTACTATACAAATTGAAAACTTTGTGGATGGCTCGTTCGATGCTCTTATTGACAGAATAGACGCGCAAACAGAATTGATAGTTAAAGAGGTGAAAGAAAATGTGGAGGTCCTAAAATCTAGCCTCACATCTGCACATGAGGACAGAGAGATTGTGGGAGAAATACGAGAAATAAAAACTGCAGTGGAGGGTCTCCAGATACGGGATCTCATGTCTGGAGTTTCTCCCTCGTACGCAGATGCAGTAAGGCAACCAAAAACACCATGGGAGCATAAGCCAACACACTCCCTCATCATCTCTTCCACTGAGGGCACGGACACTTCAGGTGAAGTGGTCGAACACATCAAAGGAGCGCTGGACGCCAAGAAAAGCGGAATTCGGGTGGAGAAGCTGAGGAAAATACGGGATGGGAAGGTCATCCTCAGCTGCTCCACCAGAACGGA
>OW285227.1:9195000-9197500 GCA_935421205.1 Xylocampa areola | reverse complement strand
CTAACCTAACCTAACCTAACCTAACCTAACCTAACCTAACCTAACCTAACCTAACCTAACCTAACCTAACCTAACCTAACCTAACCTAACCTAACCTAACCTAACCTAACCTAACCTAACCTAACCTAACCTAACCTAACCTAACCTAACCTAACCTAACCTAACCTAACCTAACCTAACCTAACCTAACCTAACCTAACCTAACCTAACCTAACCTAACCTAACCTAACCTAACCTAACCTAACCTAACCTAACCTAACCTAACCTAACCTAACCTAACCTAACCTAACCTAACCTAACCTAACCTAACCTAACCTAACCTAACCTAACCTAACCTAACCTAACCTAACCTAACCTAACCTAACCTAACCTAACCTAACCTAACCTAACCTAACCTAACCTAACCTAACCTAACCTAACCTAACCTAACCTAACCTAACCTAACCTAACCTAACCTAACCTAACCTAACCTAACCTAACCTAACCTAACCTAACCTAACCTAACCTAACCTAACCTAACCTAACCTAACCTAACCTAACCTAACCTAACCTAACCTAACCTAACCTAACCTAACCTAACCTAACCTAACCTAACCTAACCTAACCTAACCTAACCTAACCTAACCTAACCTAACCTAACCTAACCTAACCTAACCTAACCTAACCTAACCTAACCTAACCTAACCTAACCTAACCTAACCTAACCTAACCTAACCTAACCTAACCTAACCTAACCTAACCTAACCTAACCTAACCTAACCTAACCTAACCTAACCTAACCTAACCTAACCTAACCTAACCTAACCTAACCTAACCTAACCTAACCTAACCTAACCTAACCTAACCTAACCTAACCTAACCTAACCTAACCTAACCTAACCTAACCTAACCTAACCTAACCTAACCTAACCTAACCTAACCTAACCTAACCTAACCTAACCTAACCTAACCTAACCTAACCTAACCTAACCTAACCTAACCTAACCTAACCTAACCTAACCTAACCTAACCTAACCTAACCTAACCTAACCTAACCTAACCTAACCTAACCTAACCTAACCTAACCTAACCTAACCTAACCTAACCTAACCTAACCTAACCTAACCTAACCTAACCTAACCTAACCTAACCTAACCTAACCTAACCTAACCTAACCTAACCTAACCTAACCTAACCTAACCTAACCTAACCTAACCTAACCTAACCTAACCTAACCTAACCTAACCTAACCTAACCTAACCTAACCTAACCTAACCTAACCTAACCTAACCTAACCTAACCTAACCTAACCTAACCTAACCTAACCTAACCTAACCTAACCTAACCTAACCTAACCTAACCTAACCTAACCTAACCTAACCTAACCTAACCTAACCTAACCTAACCTAACCTAACCTAACCTAACCTAACCTAACCTAACCTAACCTAACCTAACCTAACCTAACCTAACCTAACCTAACCTAACCTAACCTAACCTAACCTAACCTAACCTAACCTAACCTAACCTAACCTAACCTAACCTAACCTAACCTAACCTAACCTAACCTAACCTAACCTAACCTAACCTAACCTAACCTAACCTAACCTAACCTAACCTAACCTAACCTAACCTAACCTAACCTAACCTAACCTAACCTAACCTAACCTAACCTAACCTAACCTAACCTAACCTAACCTAACCTAACCTAACCTAACCTAACCTAACCTAACCTAACCTAACCTAACCTAACCTAACCTAACCTAACCTAACCTAACCTAACCTAACCTAACCTAACCTAACCTAACCTAACCTAACCTAACCTAACCTAACCTAACCTAACCTAACCTAACCTAACCTAACCTAACCTAACCTAACCTAACCTAACCTAACCTAACCTAACCTAACCTAACCTAACCTAACCTAACCTAACCTAACCTAACCTAACCTAACCTAACCTAACCTAACCTAACCTAACCTAACCTAACCTAACCTAACCTAACCTAACCTAACCTAACCTAACCTAACCTAACCTAACCTAACCTAACCTAACCTAACCTAACCTAACCTAACCTAACCTAACCTAACCTAACCTAACCTAACCTAACCTAACCTAACCTAACCTAACCTAACCTAACCTAACCTAACCTAACCTAACCTAACCTAACCTAACCTAACCTAACCTAACCTAACCTAACCTAACCTAACCTAACCTAACCTAACCTAACCTAACCTAACCTAACCTAACCTAACCTAACCTAACCTAACCTAACCTAACCTAACCTAACCTAACCTAACCTAACCTAACCTAACCTAACCTAACCTAACCTAACCTAACCTAACCTAACCTAACCTAACCTAACCTAACCTAACCTAACCTAACCTAACCTAACCTAACCTAACCTAACCTAACCTAACCTAACCTAACCTAACCTAACCTAACCTAACCTAACCTAACCTAACCTAACCTAACCTAACCTAACCTAACCTAACCTAACCTAACCTAACCTAACCTAACCTAAC
>OW285227.1:9187500-9190000 GCA_935421205.1 Xylocampa areola | reverse complement strand
TAACCTAACCTAACCTAACCTAACCTAACCTAACCTAACCTAACCTAACCTAACCTAACCTAACCTAACCTAACCTAACCTAACCTAACCTAACCTAACCTAACCTAACCTAACCTAACCTAACCTAACCTAACCTAACCTAACCTAACCTAACCTAACCTAACCTAACCTAACCTAACCTAACCTAACCTAACCTAACCTAACCTAACCTAACCTAACCTAACCTAACCTAACCTAACCTAACCTAACCTAACCTAACCTAACCTAACCTAACCTAACCTAACCTAACCTAACCTAACCTAACCTAACCTAACCTAACCTAACCTAACCTAACCTAACCTAACCTAACCTAACCTAACCTAACCTAACCTAACCTAACCTAACCTAACCTAACCTAACCTAACCTAACCTAACCTAACCTAACCTAACCTAACCTAACCTAACCTAACCTAACCTAACCTAACCTAACCTAACCTAACCTAACCTAACCTAACCTAACCTAACCTAACCTAACCTAACCTAACCTAACCTAACCTAACCTAACCTAACCTAACCTAACCTAACCTAACCTAACCTAACCTAACCTAACCTAACCTAACCTAACCTAACCTAACCTAACCTAACCTAACCTAACCTAACCTAACCTAACCTAACCTAACCTAACCTAACCTAACCTAACCTAACCTAACCTAACCTAACCTAACCTAACCTAACCTAACCTAACCTAACCTAACCTAACCTAACCTAACCTAACCTAACCTAACCTAACCTAACCTAACCTAACCTAACCTAACCTAACCTAACCTAACCTAACCTAACCTAACCTAACCTAACCTAACCTAACCTAACCTAACCTAACCAAAGTGCGGAAAAACTAATTTCCAGGATCGTCCGGGTGATTCTGGTTCATTTGTGGCATCTGCCTAGTCAATACCTTTCTTTTGACACCTTTCCTATCCTAATCCATCATCATTTCGAACAGTAGCAGATATATTAAGATTATAAAATTTACCACTAACTTCACAAATTTTTCTTTTCCTGATTTACTCATAATCTCATTGTTTTTGTTTAACTGTCAGCTAGGGAATTAAGTAGCATAACGTAGTTTTTAATTTCATATTATTCACATAAGTAGTTACAGAGATATAATACTTCCCCTAAATTAGTGTTTCCCGTTTCTCCCATATTTTTATTTGCCGAATGGGAGTCGCCATAACTCGTTACCTTAACGACTCCGAGTAAATCAAAGACCATAGCACATAGTTTCTGTCCCAAGGGCTATCATATGCCCTTACTCACATTACCCTAGGACAAACTAAAAATTTACTCGGGGTAAATTACGTAATTATCGCCGGTTATAAATTTTTACCCATTTGTTTGATAACTTTGCAACCGAATGCCGCAAAACTACTCTGCACCCTTCTGGTGATAATATATTATATATATATATATATTTTTTTTTTTTTTTTTTTTTTTTTTTTTTTTTTTCTGTTGTATCATGTAGTTTCACCTTCAGATTGACTCGCTTTTCTTTTCCATAAACCTGTCCTAAAATGACTCCCCCGGTAATTGACCCTCCACCCCTTCCCGCATCCGCCACCGATGCCACCGACATCGAATCATGCGCAACCATTATAAACACGCTTGCATCACACATCACGAAGACCATCAGCGAGGGCCGCAGCGTCACTGTGCTCAACAAGCGCATAATCCAACAGGCTGCCGAAGAGATACGCAAGGCCACACTACTGCTCCCTAAATTCTGCGCTGCAGAGACGGAGAACGCACCACCACCTCCCGTGCCCCATACACAAGATAACCTAAAAGAGGAAATAATCTCCTGCGTCCGCGAGGAACTCGGTAGACACCTCGCCAATTTCGAAAAGGCACAGGCACCTAAATCATACGCCCTAGTAGCAGCACCCATAGCGCCACAACGTACGGAGCCAACCAAAACAAACAAGCCACCTCCTTGTAGACCGGCCATCATTGTGACCTCGAAAGATGACGCCCACTCCCGCCAGCAGGTGGTCGAGTCATTTAAGGCGAGCATCAATTTCAGGACCACCACGTATGCCCCTGTACGGATCCAAGGGGTCTCGAACAACAAACTGAGAGTCGAATTTCAAAACCTAAAACAAAGGGACGAGACGTTAAAATTGCTCAGCTCGGCTCCGTCTCGAGTTAGCGCAGAGCCTGCTCGCGAACTCCGGCCCATGGTGATACTTAAGGGCATATCAATCGATACACCTTCTGACGACCTCACAACTATCATCAAGGGACAAAACGAAGAGATCGCAGCACTTATCACGCACGAAGAGGACCTCAAAATTGCATTTAAGAGGAACAACCGCAACCCAAACCTATTCAACGCCGTCCTTCAAGCCAAGCCGAACATCTGGCGCAAAATGATAGAGATGGGCAGAGTCGCCATTGACTACATGCGCGTGCACTGCGAGGAATTTTCACCCTTCACGCAGTGCCAAAAGTGTTACCAATT
>OW285226.1:10000000-10212401 GCA_935421205.1 Xylocampa areola | reverse complement strand
CAGTGTGGAAAGTGTCTTGGGTATGGTCACAACAAGACCCTATGCAAGGCACCTAAAGAACTTTGCAGCTACTGTGGTGGCGAGCACAACGGGCGGGACTGTAAAGTTCGTGCTGATGGGAAAGTCCCAACCTGCACCAACTGCAAAACAGCACGCAAGGATGGCAATGACCTAGCACATACGGTCTTCAGTGACGAGTGCCCTGAACGTCAAAAGTGGGACAATATAGCAAGATTGCGAGTCTCGTACTGCTAAGGGCAACCAAACAGCAGACGGGCCAACCACACTCTCCCCTCGACAGCCGGAAAGATCACAAGGCAAGCTAAATTTCATCCAGGCAAACCTGCAACGCTCCAAACTGGCAACAGCTGAGCTGCACCAAGTGGCGAAGGAGAAGGGAGTTTCTATCGCACTAGTTCAGGAACCCTATACGGGCCGAACAGGAGTGATGAAACAAAACCCCGGCACCCAGATCATCCAGTGTACTCTTAATCGCCAAAAGCCAATCAAAGCGGCAATCATCGTGTTCGGGAGCAGCCTGGAGGTCATTCACGACCCCCAGATCGTAACCGAGAACGTTGCAGCCGTATTGCTTAAGATTGGTCAGCTCAGGGTAGGAGTGCTATCGGTGTATTTCGAGGGAGACCAAGAACTAGGCCCGTACCTAATAACCGCAAAAAACGCAATTGCCAAACTCGAAACAGCCAACATAGTGATGGGAGGAGACGTTAACGCCTGGAGTCAGTGGTGGGGAAGCAGTCGCGAAGACCACCGAGGGGCTGACTATAACGCGTTCCTGAATGAGCGAGACCTCCAGATCCTCAACACGGGCCAAACCCCGACCTTCGAAACGCACAGAGGGGATAGGCTATGTACGAGTATAGTAGATGTTACTGTGTGTAGCCTGTCACTGTTAGGAAAAATCGAAGAATGGCACGTCGATAGAAGCCTGATCACCTCAGACCACAACGCTATAACCTTCTCAATGCGTCTAGAGAAAGCCTTGGAACCCTTAAGGCCAATCTCGACACGCATTTACAACACAAAGAAGGCAAAGTGGTCAGACTTCATCACAAAGTTCAAAGCAAGCCTAAACGCACACGCCATAACAGCCAGCAGCGTTTCAACAGTGTCAAGCCCGGGGGAACTGGAGGTTCTGCTCGGTCAGTATACAGAAAACATCCACCTCAGCTGCGAAAAGACGATCCCTAAGCTGGGATCCCCCAAACCCAACTCAACGCCCCCCTGGTGGTCCCCTCTTCTCGAGCGCCTCAAAAGGGAGGTGCTAACAAAAAAGAGGAGGATCCGAAACGCAGCCCAAACCAGAAGGCAACACGTCATCGACGAGTACTTGCAGGCAAAAACCAACTATCAAGCTAAAGCGAGTGAGTCGGCCACAGAAAGCTGGAAGGAGTTCTGCTCGACGCAGGACCGAGAAAGCATGTGGGACGGTGTCTACAGAGTCTTGAGGAAGACTGCCAGAAGGAAAGAGGACATGCTCCTTAGGAACACCGAGGGCGAAACACTCAGCCCAGAGCAATCCGCGCACCTACTGGCCAACACGTTCTATCCCGACGATTCAGTAGACACTGACTCAGAACACCACACATTGCTCAGAAACCTCACAGAGAGAAAAAACTTGGCAGCAATAGAAGGTCTGTCGGATGATGACCCACCCTTCACAACTGCGGAGCTGGAAATGGTCCTACAGGCCCAAAACCCGAAAAAAGCTCCCGGTCCTGATGGGTTGACATCCGATATATGCACAGCTGCAATAAACTGTAACAGGGAGGTGTTCCTAGCACTGGCGAACAAATGCCTATCGCTATCGCACTTCCCAAAACAGTGGAAAGTAGCCCACGTGTGCATACTGCGCAAGCCTGGCAAAGACGACTACACCCACCCAAAATCGTACAGGCCAATAGGACTTTTATCGGTGCTGGGCAAAATAGTCGAGAAACTCTTTGTGAATAGGCTCCAGTGGCATATACTCCCCAAACTCAACAAGCACCAGTACGGGTTTATGCCACAACGAGGAACCGAGGACGCCCTCTATGCCCTAATGATGCACATACGTGCGGAAATCAAAGCGAAGAAGATCGTGCTTTTGATATCACTGGACATAGAGGGAGCTTTCGACAACGCATGGTGGCCGGCGCTCAAACAGCAAATGGCAGAAAAGCGCTGCCCCAAAAACATCTACGCCCTCGTCAACTCGTACCTAGAAGACCGCAAAATCCGGGTCAACTATGCCAGAGAGTCTAGCGAAAAGGGGACCACAAAAGGATGCGTCCAGGGCTCAATAGCCGGGCCGACGTTCTGGAACCTTATCCTAGACTCGCTACTACACAATCTGGATAGCAAAGGGGTATACTGTCAGGCCTTCGCGGATGATGTGGTCCTGGTATTCTCAGACCATGCAGTCAGTACCTTGCAGCAGGAAGCCGAAGACACGCTGGAAACGGTGGCTCAGTGGGGGGATCGTAATAAGCTACGTTTTGCCGCGCATAAAACCAATGCGATGGTGATAACGAAGAAGCTCAAATACGACTCTCCCATAATCCACATGTCCGGCGTCCGGCTAGATCTAGTCGAAGAGATCAAGCTGTTGGGTCTAATAATAGACTGCAAACTCACCTTCAACGAGCATGTAGCCGTGACCTGTAAAAAGGCCGCGGATATATACAAACAGCTAGCATGCGCGGCAAAGGTGACGTGGGGTCTCAACAGAGAGATAATTAGGACCATCTATGTGTCGGTGATAGAGCCAATCGTGCTGTACGCAGCGTGCGCGTGGGCACCCGCAGCTGAGAAACTGATGACCAGAAATCAGTTAGACTCACTGCAAAGGGGATTTGCGCAAAAAATCTGCAAAGCTTACCGCACGGTATCTCTGACATCGGCACTAATCCTTTCAGGCCAACTGCCCCTAGACCTCCGCGTGATAGAGGCCGCCACCCTTTTCAAAGTCAGAAAAGGTCATTCCCACGAGTTTGTACCACCAGGCAGAGAAATAGAGAGTAAAGTGGATTACAGACTCGCTCCCCACCCATCCCAACTCACAATAACAGAGTACGCGTGCCTAGAGGACATGGATCCCGAAACCCTGATAACCCACCAAGTTAACGGTCCCCAAATATACACCGACGGCAGCAAGATTGAAGGGAAAGTCGGAGCTGCCCTGACATGGTGGGAAGAAGGCAGGGAGAAAAAGTCCAAAACCTTCCGCCTAGAACCACACAACACTGTCTTCCAATCGGAGTTGTACGCACTCTTCAGAGCCGTCAAGATGGCGAGAGAATCCAGGGTGGCCTCCGTCAGCATTTTGAGTGACTCTAGATCATCGCTCGACCTGCTGAGGAGCCCGTCCGTCTCTCACATCCTAGCGCGGGAAATGAAGAGGCTCGTACGCGAAACCAGAGAGGAGGGCAGAGAAGTGAAACTATGCTGGCTAAGAGCGCACGTGGGGACACCCGGGAATGAGAGAGCGGACGAGTTGGCCAAAAAGGCAGCGCTCACCAAAAAAACAGCCCCCGACTACGACAAAGTCCCAGTATCGTTCGTGAGGAGGCAGATACGACTAGAGACTGTCAAGAAGTGGCAGGCGCGATACGAGTCCTCCAGCACAGGCTCCGTCACAAAAGTATTCTTCCCAGACGTCCTAGAGGCGAAAAGAATACTCCGAAACGTTGACCTCACGCCGGTCCACGTCCAAGCCCTGACTGGACACGGAGGATTCTCAGCGTACCTCCACCGCTTCCACTTAAAAGACAGTCCCTCGTGCGTATGTGACCCGAGCTGCGACGAAACGATTTGGCATCTGCTCCTTGAGTGCCCAAGATTCTGCCATGAGAGGATGAACCTGGAGGCAACAATGCAAATCCAGCTAAACCAGTCCACCCTCCACAACATCATGCAGAATCTAGCGGCAAGGGAACCATTCTTGGCCTACGCGAGCAAAGTCGTTAGAGTCGCAGCAAAGGCCAACAAAACAGACTCTGCCTACCGACCACAACAAAACACACATCCCACACAACAAAATATTATGACACCAAACTCCCAACCGCAACCACAACACACAAGCCCAAGCCAGACAACGGTTGTCACTTTCACGCCTATCAACCAACTGTTGGCGTGCGGTGAGAGCGGAGAACCAGGCATCAGGTTAAGAGGGGTAGCCCTCTTCATGAATCGGCACTACGAAAAGCTCGGAATAAGCTTCTGCCGAGTGAGCAACCGCCAGCGAGTAGCCATTTCACCAGGCCTAGCCGCTCTAGTAAACGGTAGCACCTCCAAGACAAGCATAAAAGCCAGCCGATACATGGCCCTACAGGAAATGGTAATCTCAAACCACCGTTGCCGTCTACTGCGATCGCATGACAAGTCGATCGCACTATTCGAGTGGGGGAATGAGACTCCATTTACCAAGGCATGCACGGTGCTCCGTGAGGTAGCCAAGGAGACCACCAGCCCCCGCATCATAAGCATAGATGCAATGGTGATAGAGAGAGAGAGGGGAGAAGTCGCAGATCGCTATGGCTGTATACTGGCCTCAGCGAAACACAAAATGGTCGTCTATGAGGACAGCGGGGAAAATCTAAGCTTCCTCCAAAGCCCCAGAAAAGACGAGACCATAAGTGCGACCAGCCCAAGTACCAGCCAGGGCCACCCCCAATCGATCTCAAACACGCAAAGCGGAGCAGATAGAGCCCGACAGAAGGCAGACGCTGAGAAGGATGCAGAAGAACACCACAAAAGAGGCAACCCAGAAGAGAGAGCCAAAATGGGAAAACGCCTAGCATCCTTCAGGCAGTTTTTCGGCCACCTGACCCTTGGCACCACCAGCAGCAAGCAGGAGGCAGCCATAGAGGCATTCACGAGGGTAACGCCGGAAACTAAAAAGCAGTCGCCCCCCGCCTACACAAGAGCAGAGAAAGGGCAAGTCACTCCTCCTGGACTTACATCGGCGTCCGAGCCTGCAGACCACGTGAGGAACGCATTCCAAGAGTACCTAGCGATCGTGAGAGCAACCAAGGAGGTTAATCTCGCGACATGCAAGAAGATCCTGCAGACCTTCCATCTGAACAATGAAGGCCTGCTCAGGGTGCTACTCGAGGAAGCTGGGGCAGCGGTATATGACAACGCCAACTCGCAAGTCATCAGAGGGAAAATGGCGGGGTCATATATGGCAGCCTACAATGCCACACGTGGATTTGTAGCTCTTGACGAAGAGGAGACAAAGAGCTCACAAAAACCAGTCTTCAAAACACCAGGAAGCGACTCCATAGTTGTCACCGCCCGATGTACCGAAATCATGTTGGACGACAAGATCCTCGGAATGGCGCAAACCATTCTGGAGACTGCGGATGATCCAGCAGAAAAAGGGAAATGGGCGGTACCAAAAATAACTTGGATAAACGGGGTTCCGGGCTGCGGGAAGACGACGTGGGTAGTTCGGAACTTCGATGAGGAAAACGATGTCGTAGTCACCACGACAACTGAAGCAGCCAAAGATCTCCGAGACAAGCTGGCTCGCCGCTTGGGAGACCGCGTTAAGACCAGAGTGCGGACTATGGCCTCAATCCTAGCCAATGGGTTCAAAAAGCGAGACCAGTGCCACCGTCTCACGGTGGATGAGGCGCTTATGAACCACTTTGGGGCTATAGCCATGGCAGCGAGGTTGTCAGGTGCCAGCGAAGTAGTCCTCATCGGTGACATCAACCAGCTACCCTTCCTGGACAGAGAAAACTTGTTTACAGTTAACTACGCCCGTCCAAATCTGGTCGCAACCATCGATCAGGAGTTGCTTTGCACACACCGGAACCCGATGGATGTCGCTTTCGCCCTATGCGATATATACTCAGGTATATACTCGTCAAAGTCTGACGTGTCGCAGGTCCACTCCCTGAAGGTGAAGAGTTACACAGGTGCACAAATACCAATCACCGCCCTAAATACCCTATACTTGACTCACACGCAGGATGAGAAATCCTCACTGATCAGTAAAGGGTATGGATCCGGTGAAGGGTCGCGCACACTAACCATACACGAAGCTCAGGGGTTAACCTGCGACAACGTCATTATCATCAACACCAAGTCCAGGAGGATACAAATCCACGACAGCGTCCACCATGCAGTAGTTGCGGTCTCAAGACACACTGTCAGCTGCGTCTACTACACCGATGACGCAAATGACGCCACAGGCCGTTTCGCAAAGAAGGCTATGGATGCGTCAGCCAAGATGGTCGTCGAATACAACCTAAAGACGGCCATGCAGCACAGAGACCAAGCGGTCGTGGAGGCTCTGATAAAAACCGCAAAATCCGTGGCCGAAAATGCTGCATAAATATGTATAAATATCATTGTTAATTTCCGTTGCAATCAATGTCAAATGTATCTGTTGTAATAATTGTCAAACTCTAAATTTTTAATATGTATTGGAGTCGCTTGTAGTTGGTGACCCAGAGAGTCATACTCACTAAAATGTCAAAGCCGGCGGCGGCAGGTGTATTGGATCGCCCAGTTCCCCAAAATATGGTTGAGCTGGACGGTGCTGATGCAACTGTCATACCCGTGAACGAGTGCTGCCGGCGGTGACAGGTCATCTGGGACCCACCTCTCCAAGCGATTCCAACTCCTATTTCTGTGTTAATTAAGACTGCACTAACAATACCATAAGTACACACATAGCTAATAAGTACACACATAGTTAATAACTATATTAATAAAAAAAAAAAAAAAAAAAAAAAAAATAAAAAAAAAAAAAAAAAAAAAAAAAAAAAAAGTGATGGACTCACATAGCTTAAGACTAGATTAAGTCCCAAGTGGAGACACAAATGTTAACACAAAGCATATAAATAAAAAATAGCAAAAAAAGGCACGGACGCAAAGTCTGTGGACATATTGTATTATATAAAAAAAAAAAAAAAAAAAACCTAACCTAACCTAACCTAACCTAACCTAACCTAACCTAACCTAACCTAACCTAACCTAACCTAACCTAACCTAACCTAACCTAACCTAACCTAACCTAACCTAACCTAACCTAACCTAACCTAACCTAACCTTAACCTAACCTAACCTAACCTAACCTAACCTAACCTAACCAATCAAGAAATAGTCGATCTTCTCAAAGTGCAGAACAACCACCTTCTGCAGGGAGTCGATGTGGCTGGACTGACTCTTAAAGTGCGCTACAGAAAACGGGCAAGAAACCCCCACGAATGCCATCCTGTTCTCGAACTCTCCCCAGAAATTTGGAAACGCCTAACGCAGGCCGAAAAAGTCCATCTGGGGATGATGCGCTGCAGAATTGAGGATCAGTCCCCCCTAGTGCAGTGTGGAAAGTGTCTTGGGTATGGTCACAACAAGACCCTATGCAAGGCACCTAAAGAACTTTGCAGCTACTGTGGTGGCGAGCATAACGGGCGGGACTGTAAAGTTCGTGCTGATGGGAAACCCCCAACCTGCACCAACTGCAAAACAGCACGCAAGGATGGCAATGACCTAGCACATACGGTCTTCAGTGACGAGTGCCCTGAACGTCAAAAGTGGGACAATATAGCAAGATTGCGAGTCTCCTACTGCTAAGGGCAACCAAACAGCAGACGGGCCAACCACACTCTCCCCTCGACAGCCGGAAGGATCACAAGGTAAGCTAAATTTCATCCAGGCAAACCTACAACGCTCCAAACTGGCAACAGCTGAGCTGCACCAAGTGGCGAAGGAGAAGGGAGTTTCTATCGCACTAGTTCAGGAACCCTACACGGGCCGAACAGGAGTGATGAAACAAAACCCCGGCACCCAGATCATCCAGTGCACTCTTAATCGCCAAAAGCCAATTAAAGCGGCAATCATCGTGTTCGGGAGTAGCCTGGAGGTCATCCACGACCCCCAGATCGTAACCGAGAACGTTGTAGCCGTATTGCTTAAGATTGGTCAGCTCAGGGTAGGAGTGCTATCGGTGTATTTCGAGGGAGACCAAGAACTGGACCCGTACCTAATAACCGCAAAAAACGCAATTGCCAAACTACAAACAGCCAATATACTGATGGGAGGAGACGTTAACGCCTGGAGCCAGTGGTGGGGAAGCAGTCGCGAAGACCACCGAGGGGCTGACTATAACGCGTTCCTGAATGAGCGAGACCTCCAGATCCTCAACACGGGCCAAACCCCGACCTTCGAAACGCACAGAGGGGATAGGCTATGTACGAGTATAGTAGATGTTACTGTGTGTAGCCTATCACTGTTAGGAAAAATTGAAGAATGGCACGTCGATAGAAGCCTGATCACCTCAGACCACAACGCCATAACCTTCTCAATGCGTCTAGAGAAAGCCTTGGAACCCTTAAGGCCAATCTCGACACGCATTTACAACACAAAGAAGGCAAAGTGGTCAGACTTCATCACAAAGTTTAAAGCAAGCCTAAACGCACACGCCATAACAGCCAGCAGCGTTTCAACAGTGTCAAGCCCGAGGGAACTGGAGGTTCTGCTCGGTCAGTATACAGAAAACATCCACCTCAGCTGCGAAAAGACGATCCCTAAGTTGGGATCCCCCAAACCCAACTCAACGCCCCCCTGGTGGTCCCCTCTTCTCGAGCGCCTCAAAAGGGAGGTGCTAACAAGAAAGAGGAGGATCCGAAACGCAGCCCAAACCAGAAGGCAATACGTCATCGACGAGTACTTGCAGGCAAAAACCAACTACCAAGCTAAAGCGAGTGAGTCTGCCACAGAAAGCTGGAAGGAGTTCTGCTCGACGCAGGACCGAGAAAGCATGTGGGACGGTGTCTACAGAGTCTTGAGGAAGACTGCCAGAAGGAAAGAGGACATGCTCCTTAGGAACACCGAGGGCGAAACACTCAGCCCAGAGCAATCCGCGCACCTACTGGCCAACACGTTCTATCCCGACGATTCAGTAGACACTGACTCAGAACACCACACATTGCTCAGAAACCTCACAGAGGGAAAAAACTTGGCAGCAATAGAAGGTCTGTCGGATGATGACCCACCCTTCACAACTGCGGAGCTTGAAATGGTCCTACAGGCCCAAAACCCGAAAAAAGCTCCCGGTCCTGATGGGCTGACATCCGATATATGCACAGCTGCAATAAACTGTAACAGGGAGGTGTTCCTAGCACTGGCAAACAAATGCCTATCGCTATCGCACTTCCCAAAACAGTGGAAAGTAGCCCACGTGTGCATACTGCGTAAGCCTGGCAAAGACGACTACACCCACCCAAAGTCGTACAGGCCAATAGGTCTGTTATCGGTGCTGGGCAAAATAGTCGAGAAACTCTTTGTGAGTAGGCTCCAGTGGCACCTACTCCCCAAACTCAACAAGCACCAGTACGGGTTTATGCCACAGCGAGGAACCGAGGACGCCCTCTATGCCCTAATGATGCACATACGTGCGGAAATCAAAGCGAAGAAGATCGTGCTTTTGATATCACTGGACATAGAGGGAGCTTTCGACAACGCATGGTGGCCGGCGCTTAAACAGCAAATGGCAGAAAAGCGCTGCCCCAAAAACATCTACGCCCTCGTCAACTCGTACCTAGAAGACCGCAAAATCCGGGTCAACTATGCCAGAGAGTCTAGCGAGAAGGGCACCACGAAAGGATGCGTCCAGGGCTCAATAGCCGGGCCGACGTTTTGGAACCTTATCCTAGACTCGCTACTACACAATCTGGCTAGCAAAGGGGTATACTGTCAGGCCTTCGCGGATGATGTGGTCCTGGTATTCTCAGACCATGCAGTCAGTACCTTGCAGCAGGAAGCCGAAGACACGCTGGAAATGGTGGCTCAGTGGGGGGATCGAAATAAGCTACGTTTCGCCGCGCATAAAACCAATGCGATGGTGATAACGAAGAAGCTCAAATACGACTCTCCCATAATCCACATGTCCGGCGTCCGGCTAGATCTAGTCGAAGAGATCAAGCTGTTGGGTCTAATAATAGACTGCAAACTCACCTTCAACGAGCATGTAGCCGTGACCTGTAAAAAGGCCGCGGATATATACAAACAGCTAGCATGCGCGGCAAAGGTGACGTGGGGTCTCAACAGAGAGATAATTAGGACCATCTATGTGTCGGTGATAGAGCCAATCGTGTTGTACGCAGCGAGCGCGTGGGCACCCGCAGCTGAGAAACTGATGACCAGAAATCAGTTAGACTCACTGCAAAGGGGATTTGCGCAAAAAATCTGCAAAGCTTACCGCACGGTATCTCTGACATCGGCACTAATCCTCTCAGGCCAACTGCCCTTAGACCTCCGCGTGATAGAGGCCGCCACCCTTTTCAAAGTCAGAAAAGGTCATTCTCACGAGTTTGTACCACCAGGCAGAGAAATAGAGAGTAAAGTGGACTACAGACTCGCTCCCCACCCATCCCAACTCACAATAACAGAGTACGCGTGCC
The DNA here is from genome assembly GCA_935421205.1 of Xylocampa areola. NCBI lineage: Eukaryota > Metazoa > Arthropoda > Insecta > Lepidoptera > Noctuidae > Xylocampa > Xylocampa areola. Next base: position 10,201,983 of record OW285226.1, on the reverse strand, counting down.
TAGAAGACATGGATCCCGAAACCCTGATAACCCACCAAGTTAACGGTCCCCAAATATACACCGACGGCAGCAAGATTGAAGGGAAAGTCGGAGCTGCCCTAACATGGTGGGAAGAAGGCAGGGAGAAAAAGTCCAAAACCTTCCGCCTAGAGCCACACAACACTGTCTTCCAATCGGAGATGTACGCACTCTTCAGAGCCGTCAAGATGGCGAGAGAATCCAGGGCGGCCTCCGTCAGCATTTTGAGCGACTCTAGATCATCGCTCGACCTGCTGAGGAGCCCGTCCGTCTCTCACATCCTAGCGCGGGAAATGAAGAGGCTCGTGCGCGAAACCAGAGAGGAGGGCAGAGAAGTGAAACTATGCTGGCTAAGAGCGCACGTGGGGACACCCGGGAATGAGAGAGCGGACGAGTTGGCCAAAAAGGCAGCGCTCACCAAAAAAACAGCCCCCGACTACGACAAAGTCCCAGTATCGTTCGTGAGGAGGCAGATACGACTAGAGACTGTCAAGAAGTGGCAGGCGCGATACGAGTCCTCCAGCACAGGCTCCGTCACAAAAGTATTCTTCCCAGACGTCCTAGAGGCGAAAAGAATACTCCGAAACGTTGACCTCACGCCGGTCCACGTCCAAGCCCTGACTGGACACGGAGGATTCTCAGCGTACCTCCACCGCTTCCACTTAAAAGACAGTCCCTCGTGCGTATGTGACCCGAGCTGCGACGAAACGATTTGGCATCTGCTCCTTGAGTGCCCAAGATTCTGCCATGAGAGGATGAACCTGGAGGCAACAATGCAAATCCAGCTAAACCAGTCCACCCTCCACAACATCATGCAGAATCTAGCGGCAAGGGAACCATTCTTGGCCTACGCGAGCAAAGTCGTTAGAGTCGCAGCAAAGGCCAACAAAACAGACTCTGCCTACCGACCACAACAAAACACACATCCCACACAACAAAATATTATGACACCAAACTCCCAACCGCAACCACAACACACAAGCCCAAGCCAGACAACGGTTGTCACTTTCACGCCTATCAACCAACTGTTGGCGTGCGGTGAGAGCGGAGAACCAGGCATCAGGTTAAGAGGGGTAGCCCTCTTCATGAATCGGCACTACGAAAAGCTCGGAATAAGCTTCTGCCGAGTGAGCAACCGCCAGCGAGTAGTAATTTCACCAGGCCTAGCCGCTTTAGTAAACGGTAGCACCTCCAAGACAAGCATAAAAGCCAGCCGATACATGGCCCTACAGGAAATGGTAATCTCAAACCACCGTTGCCGTCTACTGCGATCGCATGACAAGTCGATCGCACTATTCGAGTGGGGGAGTGAGACTCCATTTACCAGGGCATGCACGGTGCTCCGTGAGGTAGCCAAGGAGACCACCAGCCCCCGCATCATAAGCATAGATGCAATGGTGATAGAGAGAGAGAGGGGAGAAGTCGCAGATCGCTATGGCTGTATACTGGCCTCAGCGAAACACAAAATGGTCGTCTATGAGGATAGCGGGGAAAATCTAAGCTTCCTCCAAAGCCCCAGAAAAGACGAGACCATAAGTGCGACCAGCCCAAGTACCAGCCAGGGCCACCCCCAATCGATCTCAAACACGCAAAGCGGTGCAGATAGAGCCCGACAGAAGGCAGACGCTGAGAAGGATGCAGAAGAACACCACAAAAGAGGCAACCCAGAAGAGAGAGCCAAAATGGGAAAACGCCTAGCATCCTTCAGGCAGTTTTTCGGCCACCTGACCCTTGGCACCACCAGCAGCAAGCAGGAGGCAGCCGTAGAGGCTTTCACGAGGGTAACGCCGGAAACTAAAAAGCAGTCGCCCCCCGCCTACACAAGAGCAGAGAAAGGGCAAGTCACTCCTCCTGGACTCACATCGGCGTCCGAGCCTGCAGACCACGTGAGGAACGCATTCCAAGAGTACCTAGCGATCGTGAGAGCAACCAAGGAGGTTAATCTCGCGACATGCAAGAAGATCCTGCAGACCTTCCATCTGAACAACGAAGGCCTGCTCAGGGTGCTACTCGAGGAAGCTGGGGCAGCGGTATATGACAACGCCAACTCGCAAGTCATCAGAGGGAAAATGGCGGGGTCATATATGGCAGCCTACAACGCCACACGTGGATTTGTAGCTCTTGACGAAGAGGAGACAAAGCGCACACAGAAACCAGTCTTCCAAACACCAGGAAGCGACTCCATAGTTGTTACCGCCCGATGTACCGAAATCATGTTGGACGACAAGATCCTCGGAATGGCGCAAACCACTCTGGAGACTGCGGAAGATCCAGCAGAAAAAGGGAAATGGGCGGTACCAAACATAACTTGGATAAACGGGGTTCCGGGCTGCGGGAAGACGACGTGGGTGGTTCGGAACTTCGATGAGGAAAACGATGTCGTAGTCACCACGACAACTGAAGCAGCCAAAGATCTCCGAGACAAGCTGGCTCGCCGCTTGGGAGACCGCGTTAAGACCAAAGTGCGGACAATGGCCTCAATCCTAGCCAATGGGTTCAAAAAGCGAGACCAGTGCCACCGTCTCACGGTGGATGAGGCGCTTATGAACCACTTTGGGGCTATAGTCATGGCAGCGAGGTTGTCAGGTGCCAGCGAAGTAGTCCTCATCGGTGACGTCAACCAGCTACCCTTCCTGGACAGAGAAAACTTGTTTCTAGTTAACTACGCCCGTCCAAACCTGGTCGCAACCATCGATCAGGAGTTGCTATGTACACACCGGAACCCGATGGATGTCGCTTTCGCCCTATGCGATATATACTCAGGTATATACTCGTCAAAGTCTGACGTGTCGCAGGTCCACTCCCTGAAGGTGAAGAGTTACACAGGTGCGCAAATACCAATCACCGCCCAAAATACCCTATACTTGACTCACACGCAGGATGAGAAATCCTCACTGATCAGTAAAGGGTATGGATCCGGTGAAGGGTCGCGCACACTAACCATACACGAAGCTCAGGGGTTAACCTGCGACAACGTCATTATCATCAACACCAAGTCCAGGAGGATACAAATCCACGACAGCGTCCACCATGCAGTAGTTGCGGTCTCAAGACACACTGTCAGCTGCGTCTACTACACCGATGACGCAAATGACGCCACAGGCCGTTTCGCAAAGAAGGCTATGGATGCGTCAGCTAAGATGGTCGTCGAATACAACCTAAAGACGGCCATGCAGCACAGAGACAAAGCGGTCGTGGAGGCTCTGATAAAAACCGCAAAATCCGTGGCCGAAAATGCTGCATAAATATGTATAAATATCATTGTTAATTTCCGTTGCAATCAATGTCAAATGCATCTGTTGTAATAATTGTCAAACTCTAAATTTTTAATATGTATTGGAGTCGCTTGTAGTTAGTGACCCAGAGAGTCATGCTCACTAAAATGTCAAAGCCGACGGCGGCAGGTGTATTGGATCGCCCAGTTCCCCAAAATATGGTTGAGCTGGACGGTGCTGATGCAACTGTCATACCCGTGAACGAGTGCTGCCGGCGGTGACAGGTCAACTGGGACCCACCTCTCCAAGCGATTCCAACTCCTACTTTCTGTGTTAATTAAGACTGCACTAACAAAAACATAAGTACACACTTAGTTTATAAGTACTCACATAGTTAATAATTATATAAAAAAAAAAAAAAAAAAAAAAAAAAAAAAAAAAAAAAAAAAGTGATGGACTCACATAGCTTAAGACTAGATTAAAGTGATCCCAAGTGGAGACACAACTGTTAACACAAAGCATCTAAATAATAAATAGCAAAAAAAGGCACGGACGCAAAGTCTGTGGACATATTGTATTATTAAAAAAAAAAAAAAAAAAAAACCTAACCTAACCTAACCTAACCTAACCCTGACCTAACCTAACCCTGACCTAACCTAACCCTGACCTAACCTAACCCTGACCTAACCTAACCCTGACCTAACCTAACCCTGACCTAACCTAACCCTGACCTAACCTAACCCTGACCTAACCTAACCCTGACCTAACCTAACCCTGACCTAACCTAACCCTGACCTAACCTAACCCTGACCTAACCTAACCCTGACCTAACCTAACCCTGACCTAACCTAACCCTGACCTAACCTAACCCTGACCTAACCTAACCCTGACCTAACCTAACCCTGACCTAACCTAACCCTGACCTAACCTAACCCTGACCTAACCTAACCCTGACCTAACCTAACCCTGACCTAACCTAACCCTGACCTAACCTAACCCTGACCTAACCTAACCCTGACCTAACCTAACCCTGACCTAACCTAACCCTGACCTAACCTAACCCTGACCTAACCTAACCCTGACCTAACCTAACCCTGACCTAACCTAACCCTGACCTAACCTAACCCTGACCTAACCTAACCCTGACCTAACCTAACCCTGACCTAACCTAACCCTGACCTAACCTAACCCTGACCTAACCTAACCCTGACCTAACCTAACCCTGACCTAACCTAACCCTGACCTAACCTAACCCTGACCTAACCTAACCCTGACCTAACCTAACCCTGACCTAACCTAACCCTGACCTAACCTAACCCTGACCTAACCTAACCCTGACCTAACCTAACCCTGACCTAACCTAACCCTGACCTAACCTAACCCTGACCTAACCTAACCCTGACCTAACCTAACCCTGACCTAACCTAACCCTGACCTAACCTAACCCTGACCTAACCTAACCCTGACCTAACCTAACCCTGACCTAACCTAACCCTGACCTAACCTAACCCTGACCTAACCTAACCCTGACCTAACCTAACCCTGACCTAACCTAACCCTGACCTAACCTAACCCTGACCTAACCTAACTACCTACCTAGCTTTACAAGATTTTCAATTTTTTAAATGATTCAACCCTATTGGCCTCGAATTGAACTTTTCAAAATGTGAGAATACTGAGTGGGGAAGACGGTACGACATTTGACAAAACCACGTATCGCGTGTCACTTTCTCTGCCCGTACAAAAAAATCAATATAATCGGATGAACAGTTTAGCCACTGGAAATTAATTTCATTTTGTTAATTTTGAACATGCTGTAAATATAGTAACATTTTACTAGGCAAAGATCGTTAGGTCATAAACCTGTGCCAATTAATTGATTTCAACTCCTTCACAATATTAATAAAAAAGACAGAGAAAAGTGACATACATTGCCACTTAGTACCCCTTCATCTAGACAAATCAAAACAATAAGTGAGAAAAAGTCTTTAAACACTCGAATGTGTGGGATTGTTCATGCATGACAGAGAAAGAATTAAGGATTACTTCGGCGAAAGTTTTAATTGAGTTTAATTTATTACACTCAATTAAATTTTTTGATAAATGATGCATGTGGGGTTTACAACCAGATACAAAGGCCGGTAATATAACCACAGTGCAACAAACATAAGTGACTAACAAGAGGAAAACAATAACCTTCTCCCAGTACAGGCACCGACTCCAAAATTAACAGATTATTTATAAATCAATTGTTATTTTACAATTATTTTTTCGGCTAGTAATAGCCGTGTAATCATTTAATGTCGTAGCATCATCCCCACGTCTTCACACATCTTCGATATGTTCAGACTCATGACATCTGCACAGACTCATTGATCCTTCTAATTGTCATGATTCGACATGTATTTTATTGCGATTTTGTTTGTTGGCTCTGACATCGACACCGACACCGACACATACACATACATATCCACCGCCTTCGACACTGACACTGACACCGACACATCACCAACACCTAGACCAATACCAACCCCCACAGTGACACTGACACTTACACCTACTTAACCACCGGCTTCGACTGTGACACTGACACCGCCACCGATACCGATACGACCGATCAGACTCACGACATCTGCACATACTCATTGATCCTTCTTCTTCGATTCTGACACTTACACTGACACCGACACTTACACTGACACCGACATCACCACCGCCTTCGACTGTGACACTGACACCAACATTGACACCATCACCAACACCGATGCCGATACGAACACCGTTACTGTTACAAATACCAATCAATCATATATTTTGTACAATCTGTACAAAACCTGGGGGCACGGCAGTGCCCCCGCCAAGTCTCGAGCAAAACAGGCACGGCCGTACCATCCTTTTCTCGAAGCCATTCGCGGCCCTTTTACCCCCCCTATATCTTGGCTGCGGACAAAGCTAGCAGTTTGAACTTTTGGTAACCAAGAGTGATCATTATAACTAGCCAAACTTCCAAATTACGTGATATTTGAGCCTATAGTTTACGAGTTATCGCCGATCAAATTTACATCTGGGGGCACGATAGTGCCCCAGCCAAGTCTCTAGCAAAGCAAAGCAGGCACGCTAGCAGTTTGAACTTTCGGTAACCAAGAGTAATCATTATAACTAGCTAAACTTCAAAATTACACGATATTTGAACTTATAGTTTACGAGTTATCGTCGATCAAAGTTACATCATTTTGTCACTTACTGACTGACCGATCATCAAAAATCTGAGATACTTCTAGCAGACCTAGAACCTTGAAATTTGGCATGAAGATAGATTATCGGGCACATATAAAGGAAAAATTATAAAAATACTAATAAATAGTTAATTATAGAAAACAATTTTATATCTTCCGTTTTGCAGGACCATGGTGTATGAATTTCGACTGCATTGTTAACTTTGTTCTTTGTTTAAGAACAAAAAATATTAAATTGGTATAGATCATTAATAAATTGTTATTTATTAATGTTAAAAATAAATTTAATACAAAGGTTAATAATTAATTAAACGAATAAATTCAAAAAAACTTAATCAAAATCTCAATGTAATGCAATAAATAGTCGGTGCTCGCTCGATAGATGGCGTTGTAGCTGGTTTTGAAATCGAACTATGGTTTTGTTACAGGGCGTAGTATAAATAGTACTTTAGAAAATCTTGGATATTTTCGTATGATATTGACATTTTTAATAACAAAAAAATTATTAATACAAAAATTTTTATTCGGCGAAACGCAGTTTTCCGGATCAGCTAGTTATTATTTACCTACTTAATTAGTTAGTTATTAAAAAGAGTTAATAATTCTTAAATAAATTAATAAATAAACCAATTTTTTTTTTTTTATTAAAATATCTACGTACGACGCTCCAATTGTCGAGGGTGCTGCACCAACTCGCGACAACATTAAACAGAAAAGAGCACGCGGTCGCAGTATTCCTCGACATGGAAAAGGCTTTCGACCGCGTATGGCACGCTGGCCTTATTTACAAATTAACACACACGGCAGCGCCTCGTCGTGTTATAAAAGTGGTCTCCTCCTTCTTACAGGATCGCATCTTTAGGGTGATTGTCGACGGGGCTATATCGAGTAGCCGCGCGATAGCGGCGGGCGTACCGCAGGGCAGCTGTATCTCGCCGCTATGCTACTCGTGCTATACCGACGACATCCCCACTACACCGGATTCGACACTCGCGCTGTACGCTGACGATGCCGCGTACATTACAACCTCGATGAGTACGAGACACGCGGCCGTCAAAATGCAGCGCGTACTTGACTTGCTGACAGAGTGGCTGGCGAGGTGGCGCCTATCAGTGAATGTGGGTAAGACGCAGGCTTTACTGACCGGCGCCAAACACCTCCCGCCGCCACTCAAACTACACGGAGCCGACATCGCGTGGTCGCCCCAGGTAACCTACCTAGGGGTCACCATCGACCGTCGGCTGACAATGATGCACCACGTCCGCAAAGTCGTCAACAAAGGTAGGGCAGCCCGCGCCTTACTTTACCCAGTGCTCTCGTCCCGCCTCCCAACACGCGTCAAGCTGGGTGTATATAAAACTTATATACGCCCTATATTGACGTACGCCGCCCCAGCTTGGTTCACCCTCACGAGCGAGTCGAGCCGTAAGCTACTCAGCGCACAACAAAATCTTGCGCTGCGACAAATAGTAGCCGCCCCTCGCTTTGTGAGGAATAACATAATACAGCGCGACCTCGGGACTGAGAGCTTAGAGGATTTTGTAAGGCGCCTAAGTGTTAAAATGTTCGCGCGTGCCGACGCGTCTGCCTGGCCTCACATCCAACAGATAGCGCCATGGCACGCGCGCCCACCCGACGCCAAACGCTGCCTACCCCGCGACTTAATCGCGGACGTGGCCGCCCCTCCATCGAACTAGACGCCCGAGTAAGCCGCAACCATCTACACGCGGCTCACTCAAACAATAACACTCCACATACATAATACAAACACTCAGCGCGCGCCGTGTACTAAGTTAATATAGGCATGATGCGCAATGAAAGTACATACATACATAACTGTACGACGCCTATACTCACACGACAAATGTGCGGCGCGGGCATGCAATTCGTTCGTATACATTGAGCAGTGTTACACACCTACAATACTGCTCACACCCACATTACGGCCCTTTGTTTGAAACGTGACCGGCCCGATCTGGAAGCGCGACAAACGGGGGTCAGCATCCTCAACAGGGAGCGCCTAAGTCGGCGCCTCTGTCGCTGGTTACTCCTCGCTGGGCCTCCACCGGGTCACCGGTGGTCTCACCTGGCGGGGACAGACCGCCGAGGCGCCGTGAAGATAGCGGTCATAACTTCCGCGGCGCTCCTGTTGAACACAAATAGCAATTACACACAACGTAAACAACGAACGAAAACCATCAGGCGTTTTCACGTTGTACGTTTCTAGTGCCGCGCCTTTACAGGCAATACAATGACGGGCCCGTTTTAACGGGCCGAGGTATAGACTCCGCGGGCAGGGGGCGAAGCCCCGACCCCGCTCGACGCGCCCCCTGACGGGGGCGCAGCGAAATCTCGACGAGTTATGTCTGGGCAGTTCAGTTCATTATTGTCAAGTCAAGATTGTTGTTATTATGTTAAATCAAGAATAAATAATCTTCAAGCGAACCGGGAGTTTAATTGAACTCGTGAATATCCTCCAACCCAGTGAATAGTGTGGGGTCGGCAGAGCACTCCGTACATAAATATTCTAACTGTTGCTTCACAATATATATATGAAAATTTATTGTATGTGTATAAAAATATTTCAAATTTTACCAAATTATCTGATGTTCATAATGTTAATACTAGATAAAAACACAACCTTTCTGTACATGCCACTCGACTCCACAGAGTAGGCAACTCGTTCATGGGTCACTAGTAGGGTATAATTGGGGGTTCTGCCTCACTTGCTCTCGCCTGCGCTCGAGCTGCGCGATGCAGAAGCCCCCAATTATACCCTACTAATGTAGGCCAGATATCAAGTGCATATCGTATTCAATCACAAAGGCGTATAAGCGTCACTAGTTTCGTAATTGTTATGCATCGGGAATCCGATCCGCTAGAACGTGGCGCTTGGTGCTAAGCTAGCTGTAGATCGGTTTACTTGTATATCCATTATAAGATGCACAGACAATCGTAGTGCTTGCGTACTTTTCTTTATGTTCATATGCCTGCCCCCTCCTATAATAAAATCTGCACGAAATATCCTTTCCTTTTACAAGTAAAACATAGGGACATAACATAATGGAAAACTGCGAACATGCTCTTGACCACAGCTCTATAAATACAAGGCAATAAAACACATTGAAGAATTAAATGTACTTTTTTCATCAACATGCATAAACTTAGGTATATCAATCAGCGGTCAGCGGATAACGTGAAATGACGTCATCCGCTTGTCGCATCGTTCGATGTATGGAGCGCGCTACAGCGTTCAATTATATTAGCAACAGTACAACTTAATGTCATCGGTGCCTTGGATACGGACGAATACATTTTAACATAACATAGTATCACGCCTATATTCACCCGAAGGGGTAGGCAGAGGTGTATACAATTGTACACCCCAAATTTCACCAATGCTATTTGTCATGGCCATGTAATATGTGGTGAGCTTATTCTCATCTATTGCACATTTTAAAATTGCACAATACCAAACTCGGGGAGCTTCTGAGAATTTCCTAACAGAAAAACCCAATAACACTTTACCCGATCTTGGGAAATCGAACCCAAGACCTCACGCTCAGCCGTCGCGCTTGGGTCCACTAGACCAACGAGGCAGTCAAATTATGTAAAAGGACGCATTTTGTTGAGAAATTTATTTCATATACAGCGATGGCATAAGTACATACAACTTCCTTTTTAGAATTTAATATCAGGTATCCGCGACGGTGTGGCGCCGTTTACTAAATTGGGAAAGGAAGAAATATGATTCCATGTGTAGGCTGCAATAAATCAATTTGAACTCTATGTAGTGAGTACATAGAATTTATTTGGTAGCAAGCCTTTTTTATTTGTGTACGGAATCAAATTGAACTTTATTAACATGTTGCTAGTTCATATATAAGTAAGAAATTAATTTAAAAATATATTTAATTTGAAACAATTCGTGAGAGCATTTCTGTAAGATAAATCTAAATAAAATGTCGGTGAGTATGTTTTTAATTATATTTGTAATCATTATATTATCTTATCGTAAAATATGTTCTTATTTATTATTATTTTTGTTTTCAGGACTCTGAAATTCTTTTTAATTTTATTCAAATTCCCCGAAATGACCCAATTGCATGCGAGTCATCTAAGCTCAATTTAAAGAGAAAAGGGGAAACCTCATCCCCACCGCAAAAGCGTAAACGGATCCAAGCATACTCATATACCAAAACGCGTAAACGGATCCAAGCATACTCATATACCAAAACGCGTAAACGGATCCAAGCATACTCATATACCAAAACGAGGGCCCAAAACACGTTTTCTACACGGTCAAGGACGATTAAAATTGAAATTTATGAGGCTGACAATCACCCCAAAAAACCTTGTGAGTGCAGCGCAAATAAATGTGTGCAATATGTAATAGAAAATATTACAAGTAGTGATATTTACTTAGATTTAGAAAATATTATTGGAAAAATTCACGAAAACATATAGATAAACAAAAAAAATTATAAACTTACAATATATTTATAATTAGTAACTTATAGACTACTTAACTATGTACAAGAAAATGATAATAAAAATAAAATATATAACATAAAACAAAGCATTGTTTAGGCGTCGAAGTATTCCTCCACATACAATTGTATGGGAAAGTTATATTTTTTTTTATGTCATTTTCTTTTTTTGTCGGTATATAGAATTAGATTGTATCTGCATAATTATACTGTACCTATACTTATATAATAGAATTATAAGCTTATTATCTAATATATTATAAGTTCCTACATTAAAATATAACTGAATCCAGAATATTCAAAAATAAAATACTAAATGTAATGGTTTCTCATTAATTATAATTGGATTTATATCAAATGTTAGAAATATATTATGTAAACTTTACAAAAATATTTATGTTACTATTATTTTAATAAAATTACTTGTTTGTTTATATTACAAATAATTTGGTTTTATTCATTGTCCTCTATTGTTGTCGAGTCGTTGTCCATAAATGTATGAGGTCTTATTAAATTGGTTTAATAAATGTTTATTGTAGAGGACCGGAGTTAGTTGCGCCCTCTTTCCATATACGATTTTCGTCTCGAATTGCTTGTTGAAGCGCTATTATGGATAAAATGATGAGTAAACATAATTCCTAATCTGTATCATTCGGGAGTGTTCATACATGAGATTAGTATGAGATATTCGTATTAATAAAAGTATGCTTTAAGTGCATTTGGCATAGGGACCAAATTGCATATGCACTATTTATTGTAATTTTTTTTACGGTAACTTTTTACAACTAATTCGCATAATGAACACAGCTTAACTTTAAAGGTTTATAAATATAGGGCTCCCGCGACTGCGCTATTACTTACTACTACACTTTGTTACGATTGAGAGCATATAGTTAATTGCTTTCGCATTGAGTTCGTTATTGTGACAAAAATTTACCTACTTTGTGATTTTCTGGGCGAGAATCCTGCAGTAGCAAAGTATGTAAGTATTAATAATATATTTTCTACACCCAATTCTACATTCACCCTCTTTATAAGTACTTAATTTATTATAATACGTAGTCTGAAAATTAATTAGCGTTATTTATTTTATAAAAGTCGTATATCCGAGCCAAGCATATTATTATTTGACTTACTTACTACTTGATTTAAGTTGAACATTGATAGCATTTTAGTTTTTTTCAATTTCTAGGGTAATAGATCTTTAGTTAAAAAAATTAGTAGCCTTTAGTTTGGAATAATTCCCAATCATATTAATCATAAGAGTTAAGCACACTTCTGCTTTATTGTTTAGGTATTATATTAAAGTGATACTATTATTATTATTTTTCAGGGCTCACATTAACAATCCATTTTGGCTGCATGAAGAGGAGCAACCTTCGGCAGCAGCTAACAGAAGTGGTTCTAAGAAGAAAGCCGATCTGGCGAAGCGGGCTAAAAAGGTCCAGAAGAAAAAAGATCTGCCAGTGATAAATCCATTTACTGAGCAATCTGATTCGGACAGCGATGCGAAGTCTACTCCCGCACCAGTTGTCAAACGAAAGAGAATTGCTGTGCTTCCTGACTCCGAGGTAAGTTTCCAAAAATCTGTCAATTAACTCAGTTTGTCGCAGTCCTGGACTCTCGCTTAATTAAGTATAATGAAGTAACTTTTACTTTGATATATAGAGTGGTGGATACACATACCCTGTTGGAATATCTGTTCCATTATATTCTGCATAACTTAAGACTCGACATGCGCTATTACACACTAGATGATACATTGTCATTTAATTGTATTTCAGGATGATTTACCGCAACAGCCAATTCGAGCTGCCACTCTGAGAAGTGCATTTTCTCAGCGCGTAGCTTCAGGATACTCATACCAGTCAGACCCGGCGAAAACTGGACAATACTACTTCGAATTGAGAGTGTACAACACTCGCGAAGCTGGGCGACTACAATACAACGAGCGCTGGAAGCAAGCTCTCATAACTTTGAAGCTTGCTACTGACCAGAACACCGGTGTTTGGACTGCATTAACTGGTCTAGTCAATGCTGGTCGGGATGAAATGAGGGAAATTCGTCCGGTATTGTATACTAATCCGCAATAAATAGCGATACTTTTTTTCTTACAGAATTGTATAACTTCTTATATTATGATTTTATCACGTTTATGATTGTTATGTTGGTTATCATTTAATTTTACAGCTTAAAAAGATAACAAGCAAATATGTTATCTCTTAATTTTCGTTTATTTGTCTTAGATACAGACTCTTATATTATTTTTTATCATTTGATTTAAAAATATAACAGTATTTTAATCTTATTAATGCGTTTTTGTTCTACAGTCATTTTACACACGAGAAATGAAAACTGAATAAATTACAAATGAGATAATAAACTGATTAAAGTTACACATGAGAAAATAAAGCAGAATAATGTTGTTTTTATGAGATATTTGAGTTACTAACGAAAATAATATTTTTATTTCAAAAGTGAACTGAATATATTTTAGAAATGTTTTTTTGTAAATACTGTAATATTTATGTTTCAAAGTTGTCATCGCATAATAGAACGAATATTCATAAATCAAATCGCTTGTTGAGTTCTGAGTTTGACCATGTTCAAGTCATTGCTTCTGCATTTAAAAAAAGGATTATAAGTTATAAAATAAATTCTATTGTTTTCACTATTACTCCCGAGACGTTTTTAAGACAAATTTCGAAAACTGTGTATGATATAATCGAAAATGCTATTAAAAAACATAAAGCTATCAAAGTTAATTTTGAATTGTTTGTTTCATACATTTTGCCCAAAAATAATGAAATATCTATGAAATCTTTTAACACAAAATTTATTATTTTAGTGCAGAGTACTGACATTGTCGATATTTACTTAAAATGTTCTGAGAAATTAATATCGAAATGTTCAGAGTTTGAACTCTCAGAATCAGGTTGGATGATTAATTTTATAAGTCATTTGGAAATAAATATAAATAAGTACAATCCTCTAAGAGCTGGAACTTACTTACAATTACCTGCAGTCATAAGAAATACAAAGTCATGTTTAAATATATATAACAATGACAGTCACTGTTTTCTGTGGTGTATTGCAGCCCACATGTATCCGACTGCACATAATCCTAATCGTATAAAATCGTATCCACACTATACGACACTGTTTAATATAAATAATATATCATTTCCTCCGAGTTTTAACGACATTAAAATATTTGAATTAAATAATCAATTTATTAGTGTGAATGTTTATGGTCTTGAAGCTGATAATCAAGTAACTGGTCCCTTATATGTGACAAGTAAACGAAAGCTTATCCATGCTAACCTGTTATACATTTATAAACACGAAAAAGCGCATTTTTGTTTAATAAAAGACTTTAGTCGCCTTCTGCATCGCCAATTAACTAAACACAAGTCCAAAGTATTTTTATGCGATGAATGTTTTTTATATTACGATCATATAGATAAATTGATGAATCACAACTGCGGTAGAAAACAAACCGTTTTACCTGAAGAAAATAGCAAATTATATTTTATAAATTTTCAAAGAACCCAAAAAATACCTATTGTGATATACGGCGATTTTGAAAGTTTGCTTTGTGTATACTCAGACAAAAATAAATCTCTTTTTACTGAAAATGTGCAAGCTCATAAAGCATCCTCGTTTGCCTATTACATTTGCTGCAAATCTAACCCTGAACTGAATGATTTTGTTAGTTATAGAGGCCCAAATTGTGCACAAAGATTTGTTGAAACAATAACAAGTGATATAAAAAAGCTTTATAAAATTTTACAAGATGATAAGCCTATGTTACCTCTTACTCCCGAGGAGTTAACTATCCATCATAAAGCTACAGCATGTAATATATGTAAAACTGAATTTGTTATGAATGATAAAATAGTTAAAGACCATGACCATTTTACGGGTAAATATAGAGGTGCTGCCCATAATACTTGTAATTTGAATTTGAAAAAATGTCAGTTTATACCAATAATTTTTCATAATTTATCTGGTTACGATTGTCATTTATTTATTAAAGAATTATCTGGTATTCTTGGTAGAATTAATTTAATTCCCAAAACAAAAGAAAAATATATATCGTTCACAAAGTTCATACCGATTGATAAAACGAATACAGCACAGTTAAAATTTATAGATTCATTTAATTTTTTGAGTACTAGTTTAGATAAATTGGCAAAAACTTTACATTCGAACGATTTTCATAACATGCGATTGTATTTTCCTAATGAGGATTTATTTAAATTAGTTCGTAGAAAAGGTGTATACTGTTATGACTATATAGATACATGGGAAAAATATAATGAGACTCAACTGCCTGAGCAATCAAATTTTTTTAACAAACTTACCGGAGAACATATTTCAGCTGATGACTATAAGCATGCTGTGACAGTGTGGAATGCATTTAAAATAAAAAATTTAGGAGAGTATACGGATCTTTATTTGAAATGTGACGTTATTTTATTATGTGACATATTTGAAAAATTTCGAGACATGAGTTTAGTTTATTATAGTTTGGATCCATGCTTTTATGTTTCATCTCCATCATTAAGTTGGGATGCTATGCTTTTATACACTAAAGTTGACCTTGATTTAATTTCGGACGTGGATATGTACCAAATGTTAGAAGAAGGAATTCGTGGAGGTCTCGCTCAATGTTCATTGAGATATGCTAAAGCTAATAATAATTATTTATCAACTTACAACAATAAAAAACCTAGCACCTATCTAATTTATCTAGACTGTGTTAATTTATACGGATTTGCGATGATGCAAAAACTGCCTATGCGTAATTTTAAATTTCTGAATGAAAATGAAATAATAGATTTCAATATCAAGAATGTATGTAAAATGAGTAATCAAGGATACATTCTTGAAGTAGACTTATGTTACCCAACCGACATTCATAATGCTCATTCTGACTTCCCTTTTGCAGCCGAAAAGTTTTCCCCTTTACAAAGTCAATGTAAAAAATTAATAGCAAATCTGTATAACAAACACCGCTTTGTAATCCATTATGTACATTTACAAGAATGTTTGAAAAATGGTTTAATTTTACTTAAAATACATAGAATACTATCATTCCACCAAGATAACTTTTTAGAGCCATATATTTCTTTAAATACTTCTCTAAGACAAAAGGCTAAATCAGATTTCGAAAGAGACTTTTTCAAAAAGCAAAACAACTCTATTTTTGGGAAAACGATTGAAAACAAACGTAAACAAGTTGATGTTAGACTTGTACAATTATGGAAAGATAAGTTAAATAAAACTAACAGAGTATATGGAGCAGAAAAATATATAAGTGCTCCAAACTTTAAAGACTTAGCAATTTTCTCAGAAAATCTAGTCGCTATTCAGTTAAATAAGACAAAAGTTATTTTAGATCGCCCCATTTATATTGGTTTTTCTATTCTTGAAATTTCCAAAACACATTTATATCATTTTCATTATTCTGTCATGAAAAACATTTATAAAGATAATATAAAACTATGTTATACGGATACCGATAGTCTTCTTTATCATATAAAAACTGATGATTTTTACGCTGATATGAAAAAAAATATTAAGTATTTTGATACAAACAATTTTGTGGAAAATAATAAGTATGGTATTCCAAAAGCTAACGGGCAAATACCGGGTTATTTCAAAGATGAAATGGGAGGAGAAGTAATTTCAGAATTTGTTGGTTTACGGGCTAAGTTGTATTGTATAAATTCTGAGAAAATTACTATTAAAAAAGCAAAAGGAGTTACAAAGCCAGTAACAAAAAAGTTTGACTTTGAAAAATATAAAAGAGCTTTAAATTACAAAGAAAACCTAAGAAATGACATGTATGTTATACGAGCGAAACATCATCAGATTTTCACTCAAAAAATAAATAAACTGATACTTAACAGCGATGACAACAAAAGACAAATGATAATAAATAGTTTTGAGACTGTACCATGGGGGCACTGTAGCACCATACTTTGATATTAAGTTTTATAATTATGTTATATTGTGTAATGTTACAAAAATGATTATTTTTAGAACTAATAAATATGTTAAATTTGTATTTGTTTGTTTTTCTTTATAAAATATTTACCCTAACCTTATTATGAACTGGAAGGTAAATAAAAGTAGGTATGATATGTAATTTTATAATTTAATTCAACTAAGTAATAAAACATAAAATTATATAAAATTTGAACACTATCTTAGAATTAAGATTCACAATTGATTAGCTAAACTTATTTTTTTTACTATTTTACTAATCAAATATTCAGTTTCATCCATAATAGCATCACAATAGTCTCTGACTAGGTACTGAACACTTACACAAGCACTATCATTTTCACTGCGGCTCATTCCGATGAGATTGTTGCTACTCAGATCATTAATAGATATATTTATCAAATGACGTGCTTTTCCTGGCTCATTCCGTATAACATAAGACGAAGAAGATGTAGCAAATGGTTTTGATATCATGTTTTTTAAAGAAAGTTGAGTTTCCTTACTTTTTTTTATACTCATTAATTTCTTTTTCTTCTGTTTCAATTTCTCCGGTTCACGTTTCTGAGACGCAGTTTCAACCGCATTAGATGCATTCATATCTTGTGAAAAATATAATGATTTAACAATAGCATCATTATTTTCCACAATGTAAGGATCGTTCAGTTTCTGTAAATATAAAGAATTACTTTGAATTAACTCTATTGGAATAACGGTATACTATTATTTTTAAGTACAAAATTTTACACATACTTCACGAAAAAAATACGGGCCTATTACCAGATTGCCGTCACTGAGATCCGCAGAGTCCCCCTGTAAAAATAAATAAATTGTAAACAAAAGACAAACCCAAATCAGCTACAAAATACATACATTTATAATTAAATATAACCTACCTCCTGTAATTTTTCGTGTTCTTCAGAAGTCACGTTATCTTTGCCCACAATGCAGGGGCTATAGCATGGTGAAAGAGACATAATTCTTAAAAAAAAAAAAACATTAATTGTATATAAAGTTATAATTTAAATATATTTATATGATTGTATATATTTACAGAAAAGCATTTTATTAGGCAATTTTATTACTAAAACTTACCTTTACTATTAAAAATATTATTACAAATTAAAATAATAGCGTAAGTGACCGCTTTTGCTGACTGCTACGATTAAATTAACTATTTAATTACTCATAAGTGCTAATTTAAAATTATTGCATAATATTGGGATTCATGTTACTTATTGTCTTAATATAATATGATCTCAAATTAATTATAATAATAGAAAAGTCCAAACCTGATGAATTTTAATCACGTTGAATGCCATTTCATTATATAACTCTATACGTACCTGCATAAGACATAGTTATTTAATTATGTAGATATATATATATATATATATATATATGTATGTAAGACAGTATTTTATTCAATAGGCAAGATGAAGTTGATTAAACAGCCCACATCCTTAAACGTTAAAAATATAAATATTGGTGAGCGCACTCACCAGATCAGACATAGTGTTCTATTGCCTAATACAATTCGTTGTATAATATGCGGTCCCTCTAATTGTGGTAAAACAAACGTTGTGATCAGTTTGTTATTGCATGAAAATGGATTGAAATTCCAAAATCTGTACCTATATTCCAAAACCAGTTTTCAGCCAAAATATCGTTTCTTAAAAGAAGTCATACGAATAGTACCTCAGATTAAGTTTTATGAGCTGAATGATGATAAAGATGTTATAGCTCCAAGTGAAGCTTTAAGCAATTCTGTATTTATTTTTGATGATGTTGCATGCGAAAACCAAATAAACATTCGTAATTATTTTTCTATGGGCAGACATAAACAAATCGATTGCTTTTATTTATCCCAAACTTACTCAAAAATTCCAAAACAGTTGTTACGTGATAATGCAAATTTCCTTATAATATTTAAACAAGATGATGTAAATTTAAAGCATATTTATGAAGAACACGTAAGTTCTGATCTGTCATGGAATCAATTCAAAAATATTTGTATTACAGTTTGGAGCAATCCATATAACTTTGTTTGTATTAGCAAAGACTCACCATTCAACAATGGCAGATATAGAAAAAATTTTGATACTTTTTTTACCTCAAATGAAGTTATAAAGTGAATAACATGCAAAAAAAATTAGTTTTGCTCTTTCCTTACTCGTGCTCAGTACTATGAAATAAGATGGACAAAAATATTAAAATGGAATTAATTAAATCTGCTGACTCCATAAAAAGTAAATTGAAACAAATGAAAAACCAGGAACATGAACTTAACTTATCGCTTGATAAAATGCTAAAACCTGTTTCGGAACCCCTTAAAACCCTAGTGAACAAACACGACTCGAGACAAGAATCTAAAACATTTCTAGAAAATATTAGCTGTGAGGAAAATCTGTCATCCACGAACTCTGAAGCAATCGAGTCGGATAATAGTAGCACATTTTCGTCTGCTAAGTGCAATGATTTTTACGATGCTGATTTATATTCTGCAAGTTCTCCTAAAGACGAAATAAAAGATAATTTAGAAATATCTCTAGAAAGTAAAGACATCTATGGTATTTACGATGGTGTAAACGTACCATTTGGAATAAGGACTGAAAATAAAACTTTGATGATTGGCAACTCAGTCGTATCATTTTCTAAAGTTGATAGTTTAAAAAACGATAAGGACTTTATAATTAAAATCGGGGACAAAGCTTACGCTTTGACTCCTGGGCTAAAAGAACTTTTACTACGAAGAAAACCTGATATCAAGTCAATAACAAGTAAAGATAAACTTGTTTATAAAGATATATTATATCATACAAACGCTCATAAAAGAGATTTTAATCCTAAGGGTCAAATAAGAGGTGACAAAGGAATCAAATATCGAGAAATAATCAAACCATTATTTTCTGAGACATCAACAGAAAAAAGTCGGTCTAAAGTTGGAGGTAGCTTGCCAAAACTTAAGAAATATAAATCTAACACTGACTTGATATATTGGGATGATCCAAATGAATTGGTTGAGAGATTAAAATTATTAATAGCCTCAAGAGATGCCGGCAATACAATAAATAATTAGGGGATAAATACTAATAAAAATAAACTTCTGAATCAGTATCACATAGGCATTCTTAATGAACATATTAAAAATAAAACAAAGATTAAATTAATCAAAGGTAGCGATTAATAAAAGAAGAGATTCTAAAAGAGAAGACACACCTAAAAATGAGTAAAGCCGATGTTGTAAACGAAATCCATAAAAGTGCAAGAATTAACTTTCAGAGAAGAAATGTTATTATGAAAGATATAGATGACCTATGGCAAGCGGATTTAATTGATATGCAGTCAATTTCTAAAGAAAATAAAAACATAACATTTATTCTGGTTGTTATTGATACATTTTCAAAATATGCTTGGGCCTTCCCTTTAGAAAGCAAGAACAAAGACGTTGTACATAAAACTTTCAAGATTTTATTGGATAAAGGTCGCATCCCTAAAAATCTACAAACTGATAATGGAACAGAATTTTATAATAATAAATTTAAAAATCTTATGAATTCTTATCACATTAACCATTATTCAACCTTTTCAACAAAAAAGGCTTCAATCGTTGAGCGATTTATCAGAACACTAAAATCTAAATTATTCAAAGAATTTAGTTTAAAAGGTAGCTACAATTGGATAGATAATAGCCTTAAGAATGTTGTTTATAACTACAATCATACACACCATCGGACTATAGATGAAATTCCAGCAAATGTGAATAAAGTTAATAAAAAACGTATATTGGAAAGATATGCGAGTTTGGTAAAAAAAGATCATATAAAAAATAGGTATAAAGTGGGTGATTATGTGCGTATCAGTAAGTACAAAGGAACATTTGAAAAAGGATACACTCCCAATTGGTCGACGGAAATATTTAAAATTCGAAAAGTACAAAATACAGCGCCTATTACATACTTGATTGAAGATACAATCAGAGGTCAACCTATTTTAGGAGCATTTTATTCGCAAGAACTTCAAAAGACGAAACATCCCAAGGTATATCTTGTTGAAAAAGTAGTTAAAAGGAAAGGAAACAGGGTTTTAGTAAAATGGCTAGGTTTGTCTTCTGCAGAGAACAGTTGGATTGATAAGACAAATATATTATAGTGAATTCATTTGCCCAACTAATTGATAAAAATAATTATTTATTTATTAAATCTTTAATTCTTTATTGATCAGTCTTATAATGTGTATTGGAGAGAGGAAGGAAAGGGAGCAGGGTTTTAGTAAAATGATTTTATTGAAAAGTCGAATATATTGTAAAAAAAAGAAACTCATTGTTAATTGACATAATGTATTTATGCATGTTCAATTCCATAATTGATCAGTCATAAGATGTGTATTGGAGAGAATAGTCTTCTTAATTGGCTTATAAATATTTTACCGTTTGAATTGCACTTACCTGGATACAATTATTGTGGTCCTGGTACCAAATTAATCAAGAGACTTGCACGTGGAGATAAAGGTGTAAATAAATTAGACGAATATTGTAAAGACCACGACATTGCCTATCACAATTCTTCAAACTTAAAGGATCGACATAAAGCAGATTTAGTTTTGCTTGAAATGGCAAAAAAGCGTGTAGTTGCTTCTGATGCGAGTGTTGGGGAAAAACTTGCAGCACATCTAGTAAGCAAAGCAATGTTAACAAAAATAAAAACCGGTGCTGGGCATAAAATTCGTAACCGTAATAAAAAACTGCTAAATAAAACTTCATCTGGACATGGTCTAAAAAATAAGTTAAAAAATATTATTATTAAAACGAAAAGACGTGTACAAAAATTAAAACCAAAATGCAAGAAAATGGCAATAGAATTAGCTATGGCTGCTGCTAGAGAATTAGTTGATAATTCGTCTATAAAACTTCCTCGTGTGATTCCTATACCAAAAACTGGTGGAGTTTTACCATTGATTCCTATTTTTGCTGGATTATCTGCCGCGGGAGCCTTAGCAGGTGGTGCGGCTGGTATAGCCAAAACCATAAATGAATTTAAAATGGCTAAAAAGCGTTTTACTGAATTGAAGAGACATAATGAAAAAATGGAGGCTCTTTGTATTGGAAAAGGACTGCATCTTAAACCTCATAAAAATGGACTAGGAATATTTGTATCGAAAGAAAAAAACTAAAATACCGGCTACCCAAACGAGCCTTAACTAATGTTGACATTTTGAAGTATGGCAATAAAATTCCGTATTTTAGAGGCGTCTATATGAGAGATGAACTCCCTAAAAAACCTTTTAAAAAAGAATGCGGGGTCATTAATTTAGATACTTCAAATAATCCTGGTTCTCATTGGGTAGCCTACGGAAAATACAATGATTATATTGAATATTTTGACAGTTATGGTAATCTTAAGCCCCCAAAGGAATTTATTAAATACTTAGGTTCCAAAGTCCATTATAATTATGATAATATACAACATGATCATCCTTTCAATTGTGGACACCTTTGTTTAAGCTTTCTAAAAAAATTTTGGTGTACTCAAGGAATAAAATAAACAGGATCTACCAAAAGTGTCCAGTATAAAAACATGTCTGTCACGATTACCATCTCCGGAAACAAATCGGAATTAGATACATACTTTCAACCACCTTTGAGTTTATATGGTCTGTATGAGTGCGGTTTGCTATACTTTGCAGTACTGAATTCGATACCTGACCCTGACTTATATGTTAATTATAATATTCTGCCTGTGATCAGAATCGAATGTGACCTAGTACACGCTTCGTACTCCAACGGATTACCAACTCATATAATTCATGAATTTGTATCTAATAGTGCTACTAGTAATAAGTGCGTAGAAATACCGAAAAACGTTATCTATTTTCCAGTGAACAAAGACGTAATTCCATCTATATCTGTTAAGATTGTTGATCAATTTGGAAACCGCATTCATTTCAGAGAAGAACCAAATATTCAAATACGTCTTCATCTTAGAAAACTAAAATGATATTATATAATAAAAACCCTACAGTCAACTTAAAGCGTCTTATTTCTTCTACAACCACTGTAGGACAAAGACGTAAGATAAAAGTTAAGAAACTGACTAAAACAAATAAAGATTTCCTCAGAGCCCTAGGTTTTAAAGTATGAATATACTACAGATTACTGAATTACCTCACTTCGATACTTCGGTTGAAAGTTATGAAGTCCATACATACAATCCCTACAGTAACAGTTTTAGAGAAAACGATGAAATCAGAATCCCCATACACCAACAAGACATATACGTGCTACCATCAGCCAGTTCAATTTACATCGAAGGGCAAGCAAAACTCTTCGACAAGGATGGGAAGCCGATTAAGAAAGCTATTACGTTCAGTAACAACCCTGTTATGTTTTTGTTTCAAGATATCAGATATGAAATAAACGGTGTAGAAATAGATCGTATAAAAAATTCTGGAATAACATCAACAATAAAATCATACGTTTCAATGAATGATGGAGAAAATAAAGTTGGAGCTTTATGGGGTTGGAACATAGACGGATTTAAAAACGATGGCCAGTTTAGTGCTATTGTACCACTAAATAAAATTTTAGGGTTTGCCGAGGATTACAATAAAATTGTGATGAATTGTAAACATGAACTTATACTGAATAGAAGTAACTCTAACTTAAACAGCATTATATTATCTGATGATGTAACGCATTTACAAATAGATATAGATAGAGTACAGTGGCGCGTGCCTCACATAAAAGTATCAGATCGGGAACGTCTCACACTTCTTAAACATTTAGAAAGAGATAAACCAGTTCAGATAGCGTTTAGAAATTGGGATTTATACGAGTATCCATTACTTCCTAAAACTACAAAACATTCTTGGTCCGTCAAAACCGCCTCACAATTAGAGAAACCTCGATATGTGATTTTTTGCTTACAAACTAATAGAAAAAATAATAAAAGCAAAGATAGTTCACTGTTTGATCACTGTGAAGTTACAAACGTTACACTATTTTTGAATTCCCAGTATTATCCCTACGAACAACTTGGTTTAAATTTTGTTGAGAATAAATACAGTATATTATATGAAATGTATATAAAATTTCGTCAGTCGTATTACAACTGCCCTGCGGACCCCTTACTTAATTTAGTTAATTTTAAGGACAAAGCGCCTCTGTTTATTATAGACTGTTCAAGACAAAACGATAGTTTAAAAACCGGCCCCGTAGATGTGCGGCTAGAGATTGAATGTGCAGCACCAATTCCAAATAACACAACTGGATATTGTTTAATTATTAACGATCGACTTGTTGAATATAAACCTTTGAGTAACATAGTGCGCAGATTATCATGATCATTGTAGATGTTCAAGGTTTTAAAACAGAAACAAATGAATTTATAGTAAAAGAAATTGCTATAATATGTAACAATAAAGTTCAGGTATTTTTAATTAAGCCACCATTCCCATTTTATAATTTGACAAAACGAGAAAGACGAGAAGTTAGTTGGCTCGAACGTAATAAAAAGATATATTGGGGTGAAGGATTTGTGCCTTACGCAAATCATCAGAATTTGATTGTAGATATATTAAGAGATAAATGTGTTTACATCAAAGGTACCGAAAAAGTGTTATGGTTGAAAGGTATTCTAAATAATAATAATGTCAATAATTTAGATGACAAAGGTTGTCCTAGCTTGTTACGATTGTGTGAAAAATATAAACATTCTCATGAAGTTTATAGTTGTATATATCATGACTCATTATGTACTTTAAAAAATGTTTTGTGTTTAAAAAAATGGTGTTTAGACAATAAACTTTTTCAATAAATATTTTCTTGTTTTATTGCTAGATTTAAGAAATTCCTATGATAGTTTATAAACTGTCAGTCACAGCATGATGAATTACTCACACTTTTATAAATACGCTTAACAACTTAGAACTTCTCGTTTTACTGAATTGAATAAACAGAAGTATTGTAGAATTATGTATGTGGTGACATCTATCTGACTACACAAACACTACGCAGACAAGTAGTTACTAGCAGAATACTGACTGGCTTATGCCAAAATAATGTCATGAATCCTGCATCTCAAAAGTAAAGCTTCCCCGACGAACTACTTGCTACTAGCATATAATATAATAATACGAAGGATAAAAATAATATAATATAATAACACCCACCTAGTTGTAGAATCCGCCCTTTTCTATGGAAGAACACCACACTTTAGACCGCCATATAATTTCGGAGTAACGGTGACTCTGATTTTACATGGAGGAACGAAGTATGCTGTACCTTCATAGAAAAGGGAGGATTCTACGACTAGGTGGGTGTTATTAACCATTAAATTTGGCGTTTGTACATATGTTAGTTCGTCATAAAACTTTACTTGCGCGATGCAGGATTCATGACGTCATTCCATCAAGTTAATTAAGAGGGGTAGTTTAGTAGTAGCATTTGATGACCTACACCAGTAGGGTATAATTGGGGGCTTCTGCATCGCGCAGCTCGAGCGCAGGCGAGAGCAAGTGAGGCAGAACCCCCAATTATACCCTACTGTCACTGTATACGCTTTTATAATAAGCTGCCCATTGAAATTAGAAATTTAAGCTACAATAAATTTAAAAAACTTATAAAATCCAAACTATGTAAAAAAGGATATTACACAATCTCAGATTACCAAAACGACAAAAATGCATGGGACTGAGTGCACTGTGCAAAAAACTCTT
This sequence comes from Xylocampa areola, assembly GCA_935421205.1. Classification (NCBI taxonomy): domain Eukaryota; kingdom Metazoa; phylum Arthropoda; class Insecta; order Lepidoptera; family Noctuidae; genus Xylocampa; species Xylocampa areola. Next base: position 10,176,297 of record OW285226.1, on the reverse strand, counting down.
GACATGGAAAATACATATTTAATGCATTTTATTGACATCCTAATGACATTTTGTAAACAATTATGAATATTTCTGACATTCCATTTGACTTTTTGTGAATAATTCATTGTAAATGTGAGCATCATGTAGGATAAGTACTTTTATATCATGATTCGTAACTGTCTGGTGGTTTTGAGTATTTTAGCTGGCCTACGCAAATGTCCTGCCGATCTGGTATCGTCTTGCGACGGGTCGTTGAGTTCCCTTAATTATGGTCGAGCTACACGATGACTGATGCATACGTGCCGTCAGTAAGGACAGGTCAACTTGAAACTGCTATGGCTCTTTCTTCAAAAGGCCACTCCAGACGCCCTACATGATTACGCTCACATAGCCTTATATACTGATGTCTGGACTTTAAAAGAGACTGTGACCTCTGAGTTTGTTTCGGCTTTTCTTCTCAGAGGTAGTCAGACAGGAAAAGCCGGCGCCTTCTAGTTTTTAATTTTACATGTAAAAGAGTTCCAAAAAACCTATTTACAGAATAAATGATTTTGAATTTGATTTGGATTTCTGCTGCAACTCACTCAGGTACTCGGTCCTCCAGCGTTCCCAAAAATGTTGCCTCATTTGGTCGAGACATCGGAATCTATCAAGCCTGTTAGTGGGTTTATCAGTAAGGTTTTCTGATGGTAATGCAGTTAGTGGTCTGCCGATCAGGAAGTGCTCGGGAGTCAAGGGATTCAAGTCATTAGGGTCGGATGAAAAAGGAGTCAATGGACGGGAATTCAGGATTGCCTCAATCTGTGAAAATAAAGTTGATAACTCCTCGAACGTCAGATGTTTATCACCCAAAATCCTAGTAGTGTGGTATTTAGCAGACTTAACGCCTGTCTCCCAAAGCCCACCAAAAAGGGGGAGGAAGCTGGCGAGAACTTAAACGTGATGCCTTCGTCGGCCGCGAAACCGGAAACATACTCATTGCAAGATTTTAAAAATTTAGTTATTTCGTTGTTTGCACCGACAAAATTGGTTCCGTTATCACAGTACAATTCTAAGGGCTTTCCTCTGCGGGATATAAAACGCCTTAAGCATAAGATAAAAATATCCGTAGTGAGGTCACTCGCTACTTCTAAATGCCTTTGTGCTGAAGCAGACGAACAGACACATGTAACATTTCGTAATTTTGCACCCACGACCTTTACGATCGGTGATGTAGAATGGCCCGGCGAAATCAACACCGCTTACCTGGAATGGAAGACTAGGAGTGACTCTTGAAGCAGGTAAGTTCCCCATTATAGGATTAATTCCTTTAGCCTTTATGATTCTACACAATTTACAATTGTTTACAGTAGCTCTTGCTAATATTCTACCTTTCAAGGGCCAATATTTATTTCTTACATCGCTAAGTAGCATTTGAGGTCCACAATGCAAAAGTTTTTTGTGATAATAAACAAATAATAATTTTGTAAATATGTGATTAGAATTTAATAAAATTGTTTTTTTTTTTATTACAGTTTTCATTAGAATTTTGGATGCGGCCGCCCACACATAGGATTCCATCATCATTAATAAATGGAGTGAGAGACAACAAATTGGATTTTGACGGTAAGTTACGCCTATTTCTAATAATTTTAATTTCAGTTGAAAAACATTCGGCTTGGTGCTTTTTTACTAATATGTTTAACGAAGCTTGTAATTCATTAGTTGTGAAAGGGCCACTAACAACTTCGGTTTCCTTCGATAACTTATAATTTAAAAAGCGTTGGACGTACACCATTGATCTTTGCATAGTAGTGAAACTGGAAAATCTTTCAAAATCTACTAGCCTAGAACAAATTGTTAAACACTGTAATGTAATTGTAGCTATCCCTTTACTAGTTTTAACTTCAGGCAACTCAGAATCGTTCTTGATATTAAAGCTCTGAGGCCACTTACTTTGATCCTCTGATAAAAACAATGGTCCATTCCACCAGAGTGTCGCTGAATGAATTGACTTAGGGTTTAAACCTCTAGATGCTAGATCTGCAGGATTTTTATCTCCGGGAACATGTTTCCAAATGTTTGAATTAGTTAATTCTTGTATTTCACTGACACGGTTTGACACGAAGGGTTTCAAATTACAAGCCTGAGAAGACAAACAGCCTAGTACCACTGTTGAATCTGTCCAATGAAATACTACGTCAATTTTACAACGCAGTGCTTTTAAAACTTTGGCACTTAAGCGTGCAGAAAGTAAGGCGCCACACAATTCCAGTCTTGGTATGGTTGCCGACTTTACTGGCGCAACCTTTGTTTTAGCACAGATTAGCCTTACAAGAACACGTCCAGAACTATCAGTCGATCGGAGATAAATTGCAGAAGCATATGCTACTTGAGAAGCATCTGAAAATGAATGAAGCTCAATAGAAACTGATTTGCTAATCAGAACACATCTAGGAATTTCAATGGTAGAAAGATTCTCCAAATTTTTCACAAAACCTTTCCATTCGTTTTGTAATGCATTATCTACAGGTTCATCCCAACCTAATTTCGATAACCATAATTTTTGTAGAATTATTTTTGGAATAATGGTACACAAACTAAGCAAACCCAACGGATCAAATAATTATGCGGAATTGGATAAAATTGTTCTCTTACTAACGACTTCATTGCATTGTATATTCACTGAAAAGCGCAGGACGTCAAGGGCTGGATCCCACTTTATCCCTAACACACATGATGCCTTAGAACTTAAATCTAAACTTTTAATCGATGAAGCATTCAAGTCGTCGATATATTATAACTCTCTGTAATGTGTAGTCAGTTGTTTAAAATATTTTGATCCTTCTTCTTCGGTTCTGACACTTACACTGACACCGCAACCGACTTCGGCTCTGGCACTGACACCGCCGCCTACGCCAACACCGCCTACGACTTCGGTTCTCACACTTACTCTGACACCGACACTCACACTTACACCGACTTCAGGACAGATGGCGCTAACGGCAACGATAACATCAGCTCCTTAAACTTATTTCTTTTTAAATAATATAAATATTCTCACAGTTATAATAACTAGTTTAATAGTGATAGTGTACACCAATAACCAAGTGACAGTGTTATCAAACGATTTTATAGACAAATAAAAAAGTTATAAGTGAAAATCATTACACTAGTGGCTCTGTTGTAAACAATTTCTAATTCTCACAAAATCAATAAGTTCAACGAATTAAAGGTGTATGTACCATAATTTGTGTACAAAAATGACAATTAAGTGATTACTAAGACTAAAGAACTGAATAAAAACTTGTCTAGTATTTTAATCGAAAGTGAACTACCTTAAAGTTTAAACAACAACAATTCAAAAAATAACCGCTGACATTAAGTTGAATTAATATACACAACCAAGGAGTGATCTATTTCAGAAAGTGTTATTAATATCGGATGGTCTAGTGGCCGCGAGTGAAGTTTTTTTACACGACGCACTACACTCCGTGGTCGAGCGTTCGCATCCCCGATCCAACAAAACTTTTTCAATTATTTCCTTCCATTATAATAATTATGGTGTTTCTCGAAAATATTACGTTTCGGATGAGACCACGAGCTGTATCATTGTCAGATAACACAAACAACGAGAGCATTCATAGTTCTAAGAATTCGACGCTAGATGGCACTACGAACAGCCTACCTAACATATCGGATGAAGAGGCCGACGCAAGAATTCTTGAACTAAAGACCGAAATCGAGCAACTGAAATTGCAGCTAAATACAGCTCACAATGAAATTAATAATTTGTCGTTAGCAAATACAGAGTTAAAACAAACGATCACAGACATCAACGCAAAGCATATTATGGTAAAAAATGCAACAAAAAAATTAGCTAGCGAAATAATTAAGACTACAAAGAAAAGATCTAAAAATGCAACGCCACAAAAGGAATTCACAAATAAATATCTTAAAGATGTTTCCACTCCAGTGACTCCGATAAACAGCGCAGCTCGATTACCTCCTAATTCGACACCAAAACAACTCACAACACATAACGCTAAAAAAAAAGAATAAAATATGCATCATAAGTAGTAATAAAAACAATAAAATGTTGGCAATTGCAGAAGATTATTTCGGTAACTATCAATTATGCCATTATCTTACACCGTACTGTGGTATAGAGAAATTAATTGACAATATCGACTCAAAACTGACAAACTACACTTTGGAAGATTTTGGCTTTATTTTCATTGGAGAAGAAGATTTTCATAGAACAAAAAACTATTATAGTATGGTTGTTCAAATAAGGAAAACTTTAAGTAAATTAAGTCATACGAACATAATATTATGCCTACCTACATATAAGAACAATTCTTTAATATTTAATTGGCGGATTGAAACTTTTAATAATATGCTGTACTTGGACAATCAAACTCATTATTATGTTGAACTTCTCGACTCGAACTTGGATCTGTCTTGTGATTATAGCATGTTCTCCAAACGCACTAGCCGCTTGAATAACCAAGGTATGCGAAATATATACCAAAACTTAAAATTGCTAGTAAATGAATATCATTACGACTCTGCGATTCCAAACATGACTACAGAAGTACCACTTAGCGCTATCCACGAGGCAAATACAAACAAAAACTCAGATTTTTTTCGCCTTTAACAATATTAAGGTTCTGCATCAAAATATTGCTGGTCTATTAAATAAATCAGATTTGCTAACTGTTCATCTCCAAGACCTATCCACTACACAAAAAGACATTGACGTAGTCTGTATAACTGAACACTTTATTATGCGTGGTCAAGAAAACCTATTGAACATTCCAAAGTTGGGCGCCTGTTACGCGAGAAGAGCAAAAAAACGCGGTGGAGCGTGTATTCTAATTAAAAATACTTTTGAATACAAAGAACTACAGGACATTTCTCACCATTCAATAACAAATACTATCGAATGTTGCGGCATAGAACTAGTCAATCAACAGTTAATTGTACTATGTATTTACAGGCCACCAAAGTCTAGTAACTTGAACATGTTTTATGAAAAATTTGACATAATTTTGAAATCACTATCTAATAAAAAAGTAATTGTATGTGGGGACTTCAACATAGACACGTTAAAGAGAAATAATATGACTCTTGACTTCGAATACTTTCTTTTAGGCTATAACCTCAAACTAGAATTACAACAACCTACTAGGTTATGTACTAAAACTTGTTTAGATAATTTCGCACGTAGGGCACTACAGTTAAAATGTCAATGTGAAGTGATTGACTTTGCATTGTCCGACCACACTGCACAAATATTGGAAGTTAAAGTAAATAGAACTTGCAGAATAGGATTCTGGCGCATAAAAAAACGTGATATATCAAAGCAAAATCAAGTAAGGTTCAAAAAGTATCTTCAATGTCTCTGGTTTTCAGATATATACATTACAGAAGATGCCAATAAAGTGTATGACTATTTCCTCGAATACTTTCGGTTATTATATGATCTTTGTTTTCCTTATAAGCTTGTCACTATAAAAGCACATCAAAAAATTAAATGGGTTTCACGAGGTATACGTGTTTGCAGTAAGAATCAACGTTATTTATTATGGAAGTACAGACATAACCAGACGAGCGAAAATAAAAATAAATTTAAAAGCTATTCCCAAAAATTCCGTAAAATTATTAAGTTAACTCAAAAGTCACAGAATAATTACTTCATTAATACTTCTAGTAACAAATCAAAGGCATCTTGGCAAATAATAAATAATAAAACATATTATTCCGAACCTTTAACTCAAATCCATATAAAAGACAAGATCATTAGGGACCCGAAAGAAATTGCAAATTCTTTCAACAACTACTTCATTGACCAGATACAAAATAACCCTACAGTAGTAACTGAACCTACTGGCTTATCTTGCAATTCTCATTCCATGTTTATGTCACCAGTATTCCCACAAGACGTAATTATAGCAATACAATCGTTGAAGAATAAAAATAGTTGTGGCTACGATGGATTATCAACTAAAGTTATAAAATTTGTGTCAAATAGCATTGCCTTACATTTAAGCCATATTATAAATTTATGTATCTGCTCTGGTGTATTCCCTACTGCTTTAAAAACAGTCATCGTAAAACCATTATTTAAAAAGAACAATAAAGAACATTTAGAAAATTATAGACCTATAGCCTTAATTCCCATATTTTCCAAAGTTATAGAGAAAATTATGTATGAATCAATCAATAGTTTTTTAAATAAATTTAATATTTTGTGTAATGAACAGAAGGGTTTCAGAAAGAATAAAGGTATTAATACGGCAATTTATGAATTACTGGAGTTAATTATGAAAAACGTAGACGTCAAAATACCTATATGTGCAATTTATATTTATTTATTTATTTATTTATTTATTTATGTACACACAATAAGTATACAGACAGTTGTTTACGACTATGATGTACAAAGGTACTGCTTATTTCTCAAAGAAATCTCTGCCAGCAGACCTGCGAGAGGAAAATTAAAAACAAGAGATGTAGACAGCAGTGTGTAAATATATATGAATCATAACTAATAAACCTGCTTATACTAAAATGAAGAATAAATTAACAAGTCGAATAAACATACTTAAATAAAAATAATATTGATAAACATACATATACCTATACAAATATATATAAATAGCAAACAAAACAACTAAGAGGTTAAGGAAAGATAGTGTTGCTTAACACGCTTTTTGAAAAGAGAAATGGTTTTACAATCTCTAATTTCAGCCGGAAGCAAGTTCCACAACCTAACAGCGTGCACAGTTATGGAATAGGAGTAGAAGTCGGTTTTGTGGGATGGGAATCTAAGGAGGGTACGGAGATGTGACCTGCAGGGAGAACCAGGTGAACGAGTATAGGAGAAGCGTTCCCGCAGGTAGGAAGGAGCAGATGGGTTACGAAGGATGTTGAAAAGGAGACACAGTAACCGAGTATTCCTGCGAAGACGGATTGGGAGCCACTTGAGTTTGATGCGAAAGTTGGAAACATGATCATACTTTCTAAGATTGAAAATAAAACGAATACATAAGTTCTGCAATCTCTCAAGTTTATTTAAGAGCTCCTCAGTGGCATCCAGATAGCAGGCATCAGCGTAGTCGATAATGGGTTGAATAAGAGTTTGAGCTAGAGAAATTTTGGTTTTCAGAGGCAAAAAACTCTGGAGACACTTCAACGTGTGAAAGGTATAATGCACCTTCTTACTGACGTCGGCTACTTGTGCACTCCAAGATAAATTAGAGTTAATAATTACACCCAAATTTTTCGCGGTGTCGGTGTAGGCTATTCGCACACCGTCGAGGGTAAGGGAAGTCAAAGATGAAATGTTTAATCTGCTTCTGATATTCTTACCACCAATTATCAAGGCCTGCGACTTGCCAGGATTAATACGTAGGCCAAAAGAACTAGCCCATCTACCAATGCAATCCAGATCTCGGTTCATTGCAGCGACGGCGAATTCAGCCTCTGATACAGAAAAGTGACGGTAAAGCTGCAAATCGTCTGCGTAAAGATGGAAACTAGAAGAGATGACCTTGGTGATCGAGTTAATAAAAATAGAGAAGAGAAGAGGAGAGAGTACGCCACCCTGAGGCACACCCGCACTGAGATCACACCAATCAGAGAACGTCTCATCGAGGCGGACACACTGCGAGCGGCCACGAAGATAGGATTCAAACCACGTAATGGCGGAAGGAGAAAAGTTTGCGGTTCTAAGGATACCGAGAAGTATGTCAAAGTCGACCGTATTAAAAGCACTGCTGAAGTCCAGTAAAACTAGTATTGTGAGAGATTTGTTCTCCATAGCCCAACGGATGTCATCTGTTACTTTTAGGAGTGCTGTAACGGTACTATGACCAGGCCGAAACCCAGACTGATAAGGGCTAATGAAACAGTTTTTATAGAGAAAAACAGAAAGCTGCTGGTGGACAATATGCTCGAGAGCTTTCGATAGAAAAGGTAAGATAGAAATGGGTCGGAAATCTGATAACGAGGAAGGACTAGGCACTTTAGGCAACGGAATAATGTGTGCAAATTTCCAAGAGTTAGGAAAAGTGCCAGAGTATAGGGAATAGTTAAAAATTTTAGTAAGGGGAGTAAGCAATAAAGAAAGGATAGGGGAAATCATTCTCGAACACAAATTGTCACAACCAACAGCAGAGGAAGTAATAGATAGAATAGATTGTTTGACATCATTCTCAGAAACAGCACTAAACTGAAATAAAGGAAACTGCTGCAGAGGCATACTTGAAAGTTCAGACAAGGTACTTGATTTGACTATAGGATCTAAAGAGACAGGGGAACAAGAGAAGTGATTGTTAAGAGCACATAAGTCAAAATCATTAGAAGTGATTGCAAGCGATTTACCAATGCCAACTGTCCTCAAAAATTTCCAGACTTCAGCAGAGCTACGATTATCCAGAGAATTGTGGAAATGGCGTCTCTTAGCATCTCTACACATACGACCACAGCGGTTGCGGAGGGCCTTAAACCGGATCAAGTTACTCTCAGAAGGGCGACGTTTATACCTTCTTTTGGCTTTATCTCTTAGCCCCATTATTTCCTTAAGAGCAGGAGTAAGCCAGGGAGCTGGAGTATGCCTAATCTTTACTCGACGAGTAGGTGCATGACGGTCAAATAGTCGAATAATCGCATCGTTCATATTGCTGACCATTACATTAACGTTGGTGCTGTCAACTAAAGAGGTCCAGTCAATTACATCAGCGTCACGCCGCAGAGCCTCCAGATCTATGCCCCTGAAATTCCGAAGAAAGAGAAACAAAGGTTTACGTTTGGGGGGACGCACACGATAAGAAAGATAAATTAAGTCGTGATATGAAAAAGGAGCGGTAAGTTGCCCATGTGAAGAAACATTGGTTGAAGAAGAGACGATTATAAGGTCTAAAAGAGAAGGTGTGCAATTAGGGAAGTGATGAGTAGCCAAAAGAGGTAAAGCTGTAAGATTGAAAGAAGATAAAAGAGATTGAAGTTTCTGAGTGCGGGAATCATTCCTTAACAGACACGTGTTAAAATCGCCCATTATGACTACATGGCTATATAAAGGACAGAAATCATTTAAAAGTAAATCAAGAGAGTCAAAGTAATTAATATTTAGGTTAGGACTATAAAATACACCTAATAGCATCTTAGTATGATGTAAAGTTATTTCTAAGAATAGATGCTCTGCCGATTCCGAATAGAATGAAGGTGACGCACTTACAATTTTATGGGAAATATCTGCACGTAGATAGATGGCAACGCCACCGCCCCCCTTTCCAGTTCTATCGTTACGAATCAGGACAAATCCCGGAAGCGTAAACTGAGAAGACGGAAGTGAGGGTTTGAGAAAAGACTCGGAAATCAATAGAGCGTCGAGATGAGCACTGCTAAAGGATGCCAGAAGGTCAGTGAAATGACCAGGAATACTCTGGGCATTAATGTGAACCATGTTGAGGTTATGGGGATGATCGGAGACTAGAGAGGAGATCTGATCACATAAAGCCAGGGAAGAGGCAGACTCGCTATCCGCACTGATAGAACTACCAGTTGACGAAGAACATGAGAAAAAGCTGTCTTCCAGACCAAAGCTGTCCATTGTTTGCAAAATACAATACTATAAATATATAAAATAATATAAAATTACAAATTAAAAAAAAAAAAAAAAAGAATAATATAAAAAAAAAACAAAGTAATAAAATTACCTAAAACAAAGTTGTTCTAAACTCACCAACTCGCTGTAAGTGGAAGAGACTTTTACAGAAAGTTTAGGAATTACTAACTGTTACTTGTAACTGTGATATGTGAGATTAATTTTAAACAATTAACATAAGTTACCAGTATTAAAAATAAAAAAAATACTATAGAGCATAGATTTAGTAACCTAAAGACAATAATATAAAGGTGTATAAAAAAAAAAAAGTTACCCCGTCAAGCTGTCAACTGTCAAGTTCATATTAAGTAAAGTCTAAAGTCAAAACAAAAGAGCAAAACATAACAAGTGACAAAACATTACGGTATGCGGTATTATAAAAGTAAAGCTAATAATATGAATTACAAAAAACAAAAAAACATGAACACATTACCGGCACAGACCAAAAGTGGACCAAAATCAAGCATCAGACATACGAAGAAAGTCTTATCGTCGAGTCTTCCTGAGGATCTTCCCCGAGGCCTTGGGGGTTGCCACTTTGGGTGATTCAGCTACTTCTGCCAGCGTTTGACCATCAACTGAAGAATCAGCAGCAGGGTATTGGGAAACAAGAGGGTCAAGCTCACTCATGGACATAATCTTACGACGAGACTTGTCAGGCGCTAAGATGATGATTTTGCCCTCTGCCGACCAGCAATTATTCATGCCAAAGTGTTTCCGGGCTGCCATGAAAACCTGGTGACGAGTTTTTGTAAGAAATTCGGAAATAGTTATGCCACTACCCTTAAGAGAGGTTTTGTTGTCCCAGACTAACCGCCTGTGCTCCATATCTAGGAATCTCACCAAGACAGGACGAGTTTTGCCCTGGGATGCTCCGAGCCGATGACAAACTTCAATATTGTCCATAGTGATGTCTTCAACCTTCATGGTTTTATTAAATATGTGCAAAACTGAATTAGACACATTCTCATTGGGCTTCTCAGAGATCCCATGGATCAGTAACACCTTTCTTCGCATGGAGGTCTCATGCCTGTCCAAACCCACAGAAAGAAGCTCAATCTGCGTCTTAAAATATTTCAGAGTTTGGTAGACAAATACCTTAAATTCAGTGAATTCCCGGGACAATGATGCAAGATCAGAGTGTAGTGGTTGTACTCCTGTGGTGGCCTTCTGCAACTTGTCGTCATAATCCTGCATGCGGCAGCTAAACAGCTTCTCTAATTCATTTATGTTGTGTACCAGTTTGCTATCCATTGTGATTTGTAAATGTTGTTGTTGAAATGTGAAAGTGAGAAAAAGAAATAGTAAATAATGAGAGTGGGTGAGTTTAGAGACCAATTCAATACATTAAAAAAATTTAATAATGTAATTAACTAATTAATATAAGTAAAAAAAACGGACTCGAAAATTTTACGTATAAATACTGATATGACGCGAGCTTTTGATTGTGTTAATCATGAGACTCTTCTCAGCAAGCTTAATGCTTATGGCATCCGTGGAAATGTTTTAAATCTCATAAAATCTTACCTTAGCAACCGTATACAGTACACGGAAATTAAAAGAATTTGTTTTAAAACCAAGCGTGAAAATAAATACCTATCTGAAGGTAGAATTATCAGATACGGCGTTCCACAGGGCAGTGTACTAGGCCCGCTCTTATTCTTGCTTTATATAAATGACTTACCATGTCACGTTCAGCACCCCATGGTTTTATTTGCTGATGATAGCACCGCAATAATTAAATGTACTGACGTCAATAAATATGAATATGACATTAATCGCTCACTAAAGGACATAGTACATTGGCTTGACAATAACAATTTAATCATTAACTTATCAAAGACTAATATAATGCAATTTTATCAACGTTCATCTGTACAAAACTTAATCATAAAATACAATACACAGGAAATTAATCAAATAAAAGTGGCAAAGTTTTTGGGTGTATTGATTGACAGCCAATTAACCTGGAAACCACAAGCAGAAGAGGTGTGTAAAAAACTAAGTACTTCTGCGTATGTACTTTACAACCTATCTAAGAAAGTAAATTTACCCACAACATTGGTAGCTTACCATGGCTTAGTGGCCTCGATTTTGCGATATGGAATCATATTTTGGGGCAATTCTAGTTTGAGAGAACAAGTGTTTAAGGCACAAAAACGTTGCATAAGGACAATGTGTAGTTTGAAAATGACCGACAGTTGTGTACCTATGTTTAAGTCCCTAAAAGTATTGACATTTCCTTCATTATATATTTTTGAAATGGCAGTTTTTGTAAAAATGAACAAGCATTATTTTGTAGCAATATCCGAGACTAGAAAAGGACCTATCAGAAGCCAATATAAAAATCTATTGCATGTTGGTAACTATAATACAGCTTTACTGAAGAAAAATATTTTTGGCATGGGTCCTATTATATTTAACAAAATTCCTGACAAAATAAAAAACGACACAATTCAAATGTTTAAAAAGAAACTTACAACACTCTTACTTGAAAAGTGCTATTATTCAATTAATGAATTCTTAAATGATACATTTTAAACTGACATTACTCTGTAATTACTATTTGGACTTCGACATTATTCTGTATGATTAATTATGACATCTACATAAACCATACAATAAAATTTATTTTATAATTCATATTTCTAATGTTTGCATGCCTAAATTTAAGGTAGAATGTATATGGATCAGAATTTTTTGTTAACACCCTATTTTTATGTACCTACATTCTAAGCAAATAAACCTATATTCTATTCTATTCTATTCTATTCTATTCACCACCGCCTTCGACTGTGACACTGACCCACAGCAGTCATTGACACCATCACCAACACCGATGCCGATACGAACACCGTTACTGTTATAAATACCGACACCAACTTCGACACTGACACCGCAACCGACTTCGGCTCTGACACTGACACCTCAACCGACTTCGGCGCTGACACTGACACCGACACTTACACCTACATAACCACCGGCTTCGACTGTGACACTGACACCGCCACCGATACCGATACTCTACCGATCAGACTCATGACATCTGCACAGCCTCATTGATCCTTCTTCTTCGGTTCTGACACTTACACTGACACCGACACCGACACTTACACCGACATCACCACCGCCTTCGACTGTGACACTGACACTGACACCAACACTTAGACCTACATAAACAAAGCCGTCGACAATGACACCGACACCGCCACATCACCAACACACAGACCAATACCAACCCCCACAGTGACACTGACACTTACACCTACATAACCAACGCCGTCGACACTGACACCGACACATCACCAACACCCAGACTTATACCAACACCGACACTCACACTTACACCGACATCACCACTGCCATCGACTGTGACACTGACACCGACATTGACACCATCACCAACACCGATGCCGATACGAACACCGTTACTGTTATAAATACCGACACCAACTTCGACACTGACACCGCAACCGACTTCGGCTCTGACACTGACACCTCAACCGACTTCGGCGTTGACACTGACACCGACACTTACACCTACATAACTGTGATATATTTTGCAATAGAGGGTATGTAGATTCAATTCATTGTGCGTGACGAGCGCGCGCCAGTCTCCGAATATACGTTATCAGTGAAGTCCATGTTTAATTGTGCTCCCGTTATTCCCAGTATTTCCCATACTCTTCAGTGGCGACGAGGACGGACGATTCTACGCGTAATTCGTGCAATAAGAACAATATAAACAAATTAATTAGAAATGTCGATCGGTAAAATTGCTGAGTTCAAAGTCCACAGTGACGATTGGCGGTTGTACGTGGAACGTTTAGAACAATATTTTTTAGTTAACAAGATCCCTGACGAATTACAAGTGCCTACATTAATAACACTGATGGGGGCCGAGTGTTATGAACTTCTAGTTAATTTGTGTACGCCGAATAAACCAAAAAACAAAACATTAGCACAAATCGTTGACGTCATGGAAAAACACTTGCAACCAAAGCCAAGTGAGTTAGCGGAGCGATACAAGTTTCGACATAGGAAGCAGAAAGAAGGTGAGTCGGAATCGTATCGGAATACGCGGCTATCTTGAAGAAGATGTCCAAAACATGTGAATTCGGGTCCTGGCTGGAAGAAAGTTTGAGAGATCAGTTAGTGTGTGGCATAACAAATGAAACCATACGACAACGATTGTTCGCCGAAAGCAAACTGGATTTCGGAAAGGCGTATAAGTTGGCGGTCAGCATGGAGGCAGCAGAAAAAGACGCTGCGGCCGTTGAAGGGCACAGCAGGTCGAGAAGCGAGGGGGCATCCACGACGTCCGTGACGTGTCAAGCGATATCAGCGAGCTCGCGGCGGAAGGGTGCGGCGGTGGCCACTCGGGACGTCCGCGGAGCGACAATACCGTTCGATACAGCCACGTGTAGCGGACGCGAGCGCGGCGCCCGCGCATCGGCAGCGGCTGCACCCATTAAGCTGGGTGAGCGCTCGCAGCAACAGCAGTGTCGAGTGTGCGGCGCGCGTCACGATGCAAGCAAGTGCAAGTTCGGGCGTTATGTTTGCCGAGTTTGTAATCAAGTCGGACATTTGCGGCGTATGTGTCCGAATTTAGCGCAATACCACAACGTGGATATAGACGCGCTTCAAATAAGAAATTCCAATGAAAGTGATGGCGCAGAGAGCGATGAGGTAATATTTGTAGATGTTTGTAAATTAGCAGCGACACAGTGTAGTCCTATTTTTGTCGAACTGAATATAAATGGTATTGACATTAAAATGGAATGTGACACAGGTAGCGCGGTGTCATGCATAAGCTGGGAGTGTTATAGTAGATTGTTTAATGACATAAAAATTAAGCCTAGTAGTTTAACACTAAGGTATTATACCGGCGAGTTAGTCAAACCCCTTGGAGTTATACAACCATTAGTGAAATATAAGAATGGACATAAGGAATTAGATTTATATGTTGTTAAAAATGGCAAAACCCTTCTAATAGGCCGTCAATGGATGGCAGAACTAAAAATACAATTACCTACAGTAACCTATGATTGTAATAGTAATGATGTTGTGATGTACAAAAACAATGTATTTGATGTGGCTTCTTTCAGTACCAAATACTGTAAAGTGTTCGCGGATGGCCTGGGACGGTTCACCGGCGGCACGGTCAGCGTGTGCGTGCGCGAGGGGGCGCGGCCGGTGTTCATGCGCGCGCGCCCGCTGGCGTACGCGCTACGTGAGCCGGTGGAGCGCGCGCTGGACCAGCTGCAGCGGGACGGCATTCTCTCTCCTGTGGAGCGTTCTGACTGGGCAACACCCATCGTGCCAGTCGTGAAGAAGGACGGTAACATTAGAATTTGCGCAGATTATAAATTAACATTAAACAAAGTTATAGAAGTTGACCGTTATCCGTTACCCAGAGTAGAGGAAGTATTACTGCGATTGAAGGGTGGCCGGCATTTCAGTAAAATTGACCTTTCACAGGCATACGCGCAATTTGAGCTGGATGAAACAAAAAAATACACAGTTATTAACACTCATAAAGGATTATTTATGTATAATAGGTTAGTATACGGGTTAGCATCCAGTCCGGGCATTTTTCAAAGACATTTGGAGCAGTTGTTTGTGGATTTACCACATGTGGGGGTGTTTTTGGATGACATTATAATAACAGGATCCACAAACGAAGCACACATGCGGAACTTATGCAAAGTATTTGATCGCTTGAACAAATATGGGCTCAAAGTAAAAAAAGATAAATGTGTATTTTTTGCTGAATCAGTAAACTATCTTGGTCATACGATTAGTAAAGAAGGGGTGCACACGTGTCCAGACAAAGTAAAAGCTATAGTTAAAACTCCAGCTCCCACGAATATTTCTGAACTAAGAGCTTTTATTGGTATGGTGATGTACTATGGGAAATTTATAAAAAATGTTAGTACGATTCTAGCGCCTTTGTATAAGTTGCTTAAAGCTGGAATTCCGTATAGCTGGAATAGAGAATGTGAAGATGCGTTCAGTAAAGTAAAGCAATTATTAACATGTAGTGAAGTGCTAATGCACTACACACCGGAGTTACCTATAATTTTAACTACAGACGCGAGTAGTGTAGGCATAGGAGCTGTGATATCGCACACAACGGCAAGGGGCGAACGTCCCGTGGCGTACGCATCGCGCTCGCTCACGCAAACCGAGCAGGCCTACTCACAAATAGATCGAGAGGCACTCGCTATTGTGTTCGGAGTTCGTAAATTCCATCAATACCTTTATGGTCGTAAATTTATATTAAGAACCGATCATAAGCCTCTCACTTATATTTTTGGTGATAAAGTTGGGATCCCGGTGATGGCCGCATCTAGGTTACAAAGATGGGCGGTGTTATTGGCTGGGTATACCTATAACATTGAATATGTTTCTTCAAGTAAGAATTGTGCCGATGCATTGTCACGACTGCCGTACAAGAATTGTAAAGAAAATGTAATACTACAAAAACAAAATACTTATGTTAATTTCGTTGAAAATTTCTTACCAATTACGAGCCATGACGTTAGGAAAGCGACGGCTGTGGATAAAGTGTTAAGTAGGGTTTTAGTTTACATACATTCCGGGTGGCCTCCAACTGGTGTAGATGCAGAGAGTATCAAACCATACTTTATGAGGCGTAATGAGTTGTATACAGAGTGTGGTTGTATTATGTGGGGTTATCGCATGGTTATACCATTCTCGTTGCAGAATGATGTTTTGAAACAACTTCATAGCAGTCATATGGGAATCGTAAAAACAAAAAGCTTGGCACGTAGCTATGTATGGTGGCCTAATATTGACGCAGCCGTGGAAGCATTATGTAAGCAATGTGAGACTTGTGCAGCGGAGGCGGACGCGCCGCCGCGGGCTCTGATACAGCCGTGGCAGTATCACGAGCGGCCTTGGACAAGGGTTCACATCGATTTTCTAGGGCCATATAAGGGTCTTACCTTTTTGATTATTATTGATTCTTCTTCAAAATGGTTAGAAGTGTTTGAGATGACACGAACAAACGCATCAAATGTCATAAAGGTTTTAAGAAATACATTTGCAAGGTTTGGGTTGCCTGAGGAATTAGTATCTGACCAGGGACCACCATTCACTAGTATAGAGTTTAAAACTTTCTTAAAAAACAACGGTATTAAACAGTATTTTTCACCAGCCTACCACCCGTCATCAAACGGGGCCGCGGAGAATGCAGTCAAGCTTTGCAAGCGGGCTATTAAGAAAGCGCATAGGGATTGTGTAGACGTCGACACCGCACTGCAAACGTTTCTGTTAGCATACCGGAACACCGTGCACAGCACTACCGGGGAAACTCCGGCTATGCTATTGCAGAGACGTCCCTTACGCTCCAGATTCGATTTATTGCGTACCTACCAGGTCACCAAAGACAGAGTCCATCAAGCGCAGAGACGACAAATGGAATTTGCGGGGGGCACAGACCGCAGTTTCGGGAAAGGAGACTCAGTTTGGGCTCGTGAGTATGGTGTAAGTGATAGGTGGGTGAAAGGTACCGTGGAACAGGTGGACAGTGCCCGTAGGTACTCAGTGGTAAAGGATAACGGTCAATCACTCAAAAGACATGTAGATCAAATGCGCCGCCGGTCACGCTTATCTGATGTTACCTGCCCAGAGACTGAGAACATTACAGATCATGGGGGAGAGAGTGTGCTCGAGCCTTTGAGCGAGGGGTTAGACCACGTAGTAAAGGTATCCTCACCGGAGGTGGCTACAAGACACAAGGAGGAAAGTTCAAATACAGACATTCATACGCCTAAATATTCTCTAGTTAATTTACAACCGCAATCTCCGCCACCGGTGAATCGTTACCCTAAGCGAACACGGAAACCAATAGACAGATTTAAAATTGTTTAACTAGTTAAGAAGTAAATAACAATTTACATCAGGTTGATCTTGTTGTTTATGTTGATGTTGTATTAAGGTGTTGTATTATTGTGTATTATATAGGTGTACCTACGTACTATTGTTTTGTGGTGGAGGTGTGATATATTTTGCAATAGAGGGTATGTAGATTCAATTCATTGTGCGTGACGAGCGCGCGCCAGTCTCCGAATATACGTTATCAGTGAAGTCCATGTTTAATTGTGCTCCCGTTATTCCCAGTATTTCCCATACTCTTCAATAACCACCGGCTTCGACTGTGACACTGACACCGCCACCGATACCGATACTACCGATCAGACTCATGACATCTGCACAGCCTCATTGATCCTTCTTCTTCGGTTCTGACACTTACACTGACACCGACACCGACACTTACACCGACATCACCACCGCCTTCGACTGTGACACTGACACCACAGTCATTGACACCATCACCAACACCGATGCCGATACGAACACCGTTACTGTTATAAATACCGACACCAACTTCGACACTGACACCGCAACCGACTTCGGCGCTGACACTGACACCGACACTTAGACCTACACCGACATCACCACCGCCTTCGACTGTGACACTGACACCACAGCAGTCATTGACACCATCACCAACACCGATGCCGATACGAACACCGTTACTGTTATAAATACCGACACCAACTTCGACACTGACACCGCAATCGACTTTGGCACTGACACTGACACCGACACTTACACCGTCATCACCACCGCCTTCGATTAACGAAGTCAGTACAAAGTATTGTCGAGCCGGACATACGAGTAATTTACAGTGTTACTGTTACAAATACCGACACCATCTTTGACACTGACACCGCAACCGACTTCGGCTCTGACACTGACACCTCATCCGACTTCGGCGCTGACACTGACACCGACACTTACACCTACATAACCACCGGCTTCGACTGTGACACTGCCACCGATACCGATACTCTACCGATCAGACTCATGACATCTGCACAGCCTCATTGATCCTTCTTCTTCGGTTCTGACACTTACACTGACACCGACACCGACACTTACACCGACATCACCACCGCCTTCGACTGTGACACTGACACTGACACCGACACTTAGACCTACATAAACAAAGCCGTCGACAATGACACTGACACCGACACATCACCAACACCCAGACTTATACCAACACCGACACTCACACTTACACCGACATCACCACCGCCTTCGACTGTGACACTGACACCGACATTGACACCATCACCAACACCGATGCCGATACGAACACCGTTACTGTTATAAATACCGACACCAACTTCGACACTGACACCGCAACCGACTTCGGCTCTGACACTGACACCTCAACCGACTTCAGCGCTGACACTGACACCGACACTTACACCTACATAACCACCGGCTTCGACTGTGACACTGACACCGCCACCGATACCGATACTACCGATCAGACTCATGACATCTGCACAGCCTCATTGATCCTTCTTCTTCGGTTCTGACACTTACACTGACACCGACACTCACACTTACACCGACATCACCACCGCCTTCGACTGTGACACTGACACCGACATTGACACCATCACCAACACCGATGCCGATACGAACACCGTTACTGTTATAAATACCGACACCAACTTCGACACTGACACGGCAATCGACTTTGGCACTGACACTGACACCGACACTTACACCGTCATCACCACCGCCTTCGATTAACGAAGTCAGTACAAAGTATTGTCGAGCCGGACATTCTACGAGTAATTTACAGTGTTACTGTTACAAATACCGACACCATCTTTGACACTGACACCGCAACCGACGTCTACTCTGACACCTGACACCGACACTTACACCGACTTCACCACCGCCTTCGACTGTGGATTCAAGGTAGATCTTTTGATCTCTTAAATTCATATCTGTCAAATCGTGAACAAAAGGTTTCTATTGGCAATGTCGTTTCTACAGGCGCGCTTGTTAAAATGGGTGTACCACAAGGATCAATCTTGGGCCCATTTCTATTCCTTGTTTATATCAACGATCTTCCTCACATAATTAAGGATACAATGTCAAATATAGTGTTATTTGCTGACGATACATCTCTTATATTCAAAGTTAATAGAAAGGACAGGGATTTGATAGAACCCAATAATACACTTAGTAAAGTATTTAACTGGTTTTCTGTAAACAATCTTCTACTAAATTCAAAAAAGACCAAATGTATTATTTATTATTTTATTATTTTTTTATTTATTTATTTACCATTTATTTCAGGCATCAAGGCCCATAACAATATATATAAAATACTATAACAAAAATATAAATATAAAATACTATACAATAACAATATAAACTTAAATACTAATTCACACGTTGAGTCGGCGTCGTGTGTCGCGCGGTGTCCGGTATCCGGCCTCGGAAACGCCGGAACACTACACCTCTCGGCCAAAATTCTTCCTTCGTGAAGGTCGAAAGATGTTCCGTCGGCACTCTAACCACAAAGGAATTGAAATTTACTTTGTGGCGAGAGTCCAACCGCTCGACCCTCAGAGTGAACTTCGTCTTGATTCTGATGTACTCTACAATCTCCTCGACCTTTGTAGAGTAATGCAGCCGGGACACATACAGCGGCGACTCTGGCACAGCCGGACGCAGCAGATGGTTCGGTCCGGTCGGTGCGGTGCCGCACTGGTTCCGACAAGGAGGCTTTCTCTTCTTCTTTTCCACCTTGATGAAGCCATCCTTGTCGCACTTGTCCTTCGCTTCACAGCAGCTCTGCTTACCCCATTTTTCCTCCTGCGGCTTAGATTGTGGCGCAGTAGGTTTTCTGCAGGCAACAATAGCAGCGTAGGCACGTTTCGGGGTCGACGTACCTACACGCGTCGTTTCTACCGGTGTAGAGGCAGGCACGGCGGCGGGGCACGGTGCATCGCAAGCAATCTTTGTAGCCGGTGACGCAGTTGAACTCGCCGACTCAAAACTGCAAACCGAAGCATTTTGTGCCCCACGACGAGTGTTTACGTTAGAGGCGACAGGCGACCTACTTACCGAAACAGCATTACGTAGTAACACTAATTCGGCACGTAGTTCACCTATGGTGTTATCCGACACCTCCAACTTAGACTGCACCTCGGTCAGGCTCGCTTTCAGAGATGTTATGTCCTTCAAGAGCCTGGTGACGTCGACGTGGTCAAACGTGACGGGGGGCAGCTTATGCAGCTCCTTCACCACGAAAGCAGGCACGTCATCCGGGTCGGTCTCCTTCATCAGGGTGATGATATCCTGAAGACTCTTCTCAGTACCATCCCTCCGGCGACTCGGCATCTGGTCGACTTTGCGGAGCGTTTGAAATAACAGCAGTTTGGCACTGCTTATTTCCTCTTCTTTGTAGGCAGACTTACAGATCTGCAAGATGCTGACCTCGTTCATGTTGTAGTCGATGGCATGCTTTACGTACGCCAACAACTCGTTGGCTATGAGCGGTTGTGAACACATAGCGAGAAAACGGGCAACAGCTACAGCTGCGCAATTCGCGAATTAAATATTCGTATCGAGCAACGCAAACACGTCCGTACTCGACCGCGCATTGCGCTGCTATCAACGTATTAGATTCTCTATCCCAAATGTAACCCACGTAGGTTCAAATGTGAAACTTGATGATAAAGTATTAGATCTGGTTCCGTCAACTGTCTTCCTAGGCGTTACAGTGGACTCTAAACTGCAATGGGGACCTCATATAGAGGCACTTGCAGGCAAATTGAGCTCTGCTGCATTTGCTGTTAGGAAAATAAGACAGATGACAGATGAAGCTACAGCTAGGCTAGTTTATTTTGCATACTTCCACAGTATTATGTCTTATGGCATTTTACTGTGGGGATCGGCTGCTGATATCGAGACTATATTTATATTACAAAAAAGAGCAGTCCGAGCTATTTATAATATGGGAAGCCGTGAGTCGCTCCGTGAACTATTCAAGGAAATAAATATACTTACATTACCATCGTTGTACATATTTAGCAATATTAATTATATTCGGAAAAATATTGCCCAATTTTATAAAAAGAGTGACCGCCACAATCTAAACACCCGTTACAAAGATAGGCTTCAAGTACCAGGTTTTCGACTTAGTAAGACCAACAAGTCATTTATGGGTAATAGTATTAGGTTCTATAACAAGATTCCTCGTCATATTATTGACTTGCCGGACTTAAAGTTCAAACCGATTGTTAAGCGCGTTTTAATGTCCAGCGCCTATTATAGTATAAATCAGTACATTAATGATACAGATGTATGGCGAACGATTCCTTTCTGCACACTGTGACCCACTGGCACTATTTGACCAGCGCGGACATATACTTACTTTTGTATAATTTCTTTTTTCTTTTTTTAGTCTATTTTCTGACCGAACTGTCTTTTTACAGTTATTTTATATTAATATTTGACATACGTATTTATTACTTTATCATAACTTATTGTTATTATTCTAATTACAGATTGTACTCTATATTCTTATATGAGTCTCTAATTAATAAATAAAATAATTCATTGCTTTTCTGTAAAATGTGAGCATCATGTGGTTAATAATGTTATATATTACATTAATATATACATTCACCTGCCTATTGCCAGGCATTATGAGTTTGTCATGCTCACTAAAATGTCTTGCTGATGGTGGCGTTGTGTATCGGGTCGTTGAGTTCCCTTCAAAATGGTTGAGTTCAGCGATGCTGATGCGCACGTCATACTCGTGAACGGGTGCTGTCTGTCGGGACTGGTCCGCTCGTAATTGCCTTGGTAATCGGTTTGGCTTTATAAACTTTTACTATTTCAATCATTTGCTTTTGTTTTCCTCTTACATTATTCTACATTATTCTCACATACCATCAATGCACC
Organism: Xylocampa areola; assembly: GCA_935421205.1. Classification (NCBI taxonomy): domain Eukaryota; kingdom Metazoa; phylum Arthropoda; class Insecta; order Lepidoptera; family Noctuidae; genus Xylocampa; species Xylocampa areola. Next base: position 10,153,847 of record OW285226.1, on the reverse strand, counting down.
ATTGTAATTAAAATTTTATTTAAAAAGAGTGTCTATGGAGTTTCTTGCCGGTTCTTCTCCATAAGATCAACTTTTTTGGAACCGTGCACCTAGCTTTGACGTTTTATAAGTGCCTGTAATTTGGTCTATGTGAAATAAAAAAAATTGAATTTGAATTTGAATTTGAATACCGCCACCAACTTCGACACTGACACCACGACCGGCTCTGGCACTGACACCGCCGCCTACGCCAACACCGCCTACGACTTCGGTTCTCACACTTACTCTGACACCGACACTCACACTGACACCGACATTGACACCATCACCAACACCGATGCCGATACGAACACCGTTACTGTTACAAATACCGACACCAACTTCGACACTGACACCGCAACCGACTTCGGCTCTGACACTGACATTGACACCGACGTCACCAGCGCCTTCGATTAACGAAGTCACCCAGACTTATACCAATACCGACACCAACTTCGACACTGACACCGCAACCGACTTCGGCTCTGACACTGACTCCGCAACCGACTTCGGCTCTGGCACTGACACCGCCGCCTACGCCAACACCGCCTACGGCTTCGGTTCTCACACTTACTCTGACACCGACACTCACACTTACACCGACATCACCACCGCCTTCGACTGTGACACTGACACCGACATTGACACCATCACCAACACCGATGCCGATACGAACACCGTTACTGTTACAAATACCGACACCAACTTCGACACTGACACCGCAACCGACTTCGGCTCTGACACTGACATTGACACCGACATCACCACCGCCTTCGATTAACGAAGTCACCCAGACTTATACCAATACCGACACCAACTTCGACACTGACACCGCAACCGACTTCGGCTCTGGCACTGACACCGCCGCCTACGCCAACACCGCCTACGGCTTCGGTTCTCACACTTACTCTGACACCGACACTCACACTTACACCGACATCACCACCGCATTCGACTGTGACACTGACACCGACATTGACACCATCACCAACACCGATGCCGATACGAACACCGTTACTGTTACAAATAGCGACACCAACTTCGACACTGACACCGCAACCGACTTCGGCTCTGACACTGACATTGACACCGACATCACCACCGCCTTCGATTAACGAAGTCAGCCAGACTTATACCAATACCGACACCAACTTCGACACCGCCGCCTACGCCAACACCGCCTACGACTTCGGTTCTCACACTTACTCTGACACCGACACTCACACTTACACCGACATCACCACCGCCTTCGACTGTGACACTGACACCGACATTGACACCATCACCAACACCGATGCCGATACGAACACCGTTACTGTTACAAATACCGACACCAACTTCGACACTGACACCGCAATCGACTTTGGCACTGACACTGACACCGACACTTACACCGACATCACCACCGCCTTCGATTAACGAAGTCAGTACAAAGTATTGTCGAGCCGGACATTCTACGAGTAATTTACAGTGTTACTGTTACAAATACCGACACCATCTTTGACACTGACACCGCAATCGACTTCTGCTCTGACACCTGACACCGACACTAACACCTACATAACCAACGCCATCGACACTGACACCGACACATCACCAACACCCAGACTTATACCAATACCGCCACCAACTTCGACACTGACACCACAACCGGCTCTGGCACTGACACCGCCGCCTACGCCAACACCGCCTACGACTTCGGTTCTCACACTTACTCTGACACCGACACTCACACTTACACCGACATCACCACCGCCTTCGACTGTGACACTGACACCGACATTGACACCATCACCAACACCGATGCCGATACGAACACCGTTACTGTTACAAATACCGACACCAACTTCGACACTGACACTGCATTCGACTTTGGCACTGACACTGACACCGACACTTACACCGACATCACCACCGCCTTCGATTAACGAAGTCAGTACAAAGTATTGTCGAGCCGGACATTCTACGAGTAATTTACAGTGTTACTGTTACAAATACCGACACCATCTTTGACACTGACACCGCAATCGACTTCTGCTCTGACACCTGACACCGACACTAACACCTACATAACCAACGCCATCGACACTGACACCGACACATCACCAACACCCAGACTTATACCAATACCGACACCAACTTCGACACTGACACCACAACCGACTTCGGCTCTGGCACTGACACCACAACCGACTTCGGCTCTGGCACTGACACCGCCGCCTACGCCAACACCGATTTAAATATATAAGTTAAGGAAAAAGCGCTCCCGAACTGCTGTGTACTGCTCGGCGTGCGCTGGCGTAATGGTTAGTGATATGTAAATACAATGTTCTACAAAAATATCGACCCTTAGTACGTCTAAAGAAAAGTCCGCGATGCCATATGCCAGGTCTTATACATAAGCCACAGTAAGGTATTTTGTGCCAAAAGCATTATTATTAATTCTTATCTCATGTAGAGCTGGACTGTATTTTAGATCCCATCCAATCATTTTAATAATTTTCAAAAACATTTTTATATTTGACTAGCTGCGCCCGCGACGTCATCCTCGTGGATGTCGGAAACTAACACTGAGCCTGTGGAACCCTAATTCGGAGTGACTTAATGTAATAACTGTGCCGCGTGGTTTCACCGTTAATTCGAGAAAAATACCTACTTAAATATATTCCTCCCCCCCCTCCTCCTCCTCATGACCGCGCTTAGGTCTAGTGGTCCCAAGCGCGACTGCTGAGTATGAGGTTTCGGGTTCGATTCCCGCGTCGGGCAGTGTTATTAAGCTTTTCTGTTAGAATATTCTCAGTAGCAGCCCGGATTTTGAATTATGCCTGGTAGATGGCAATCGGCTCACCACCTATTACGTGGGACTATGTACACTTCTGTCTACCCCTTCGGGGAATATAGGCGTGATAATGATATGTTATAAATACGCACGTGGTACTTGATCATTATTTTGTTGCCGAGTTATTTTAAAGCTACGATATCTCGTAATATATTTTTTGAAATCAAATGATATAAACGGCAATTTTGCTCAAAATTAAATACTTGTGATGAATAACGTATTTATTTAGATAAGGGTTACTGGTATCATGTTTATAAAAACACATTCGCAAATAATGCATTATTTTGGAACCAATTTGATAACCATAAAAAAGGTTATAGTGAGTCAACCTTAAAAGATAGACATATGCTGTCGCAATCTTTTTGTTAGAACTTTTAAAGGGGAACAATTCTGTCATACATGATTTTTGCGTAACTTTAACCGTTTACGCAGCGTTCGCAACGGAAGCTCTTAAAAGGAATTTTTTTTTCCCGTTTATGCAACATTTTTCATTAATGCTCCGCTCCCATTGGTCGTAGCGTGATGTTATATAGCCTATAGCCTTCCTCGATAAATGGACTATCCAACCCAAATGAATTTTTCAATTCGACTTAGTAGCTCCCGAGATTAGCGCGTTCAACCAAACCAACAAACTCTTCAGCTTTACAATATTATCTTAGTATCTATAGATTGAATCAAACCCACGCCTTCCGGTGCCGCTCCTCAGTCACCGTAATTATAGCAGTAAGGTAGCACGAAGTCCCGGTAACAAGTGACCGCGCTCGCCGGTGCGCGTGCTGCGCGGGCGGGAAGTACGCGGCGCGGGGGCGGGCGGCGCTATGTCGTCGGTGGGGGCGGGCGGCGCTTATAACGCTAGAGCGGCCGGGTGGCGCACAGTCGCGTGGTCGGTGCCGAGGTGATACCACGAGTGACCGGAGCCAGGACACCAGGACACAGGTAACGAGCGCGCTGTTGACGCATAATGCTTGAGCTTTTTTTAGTTTGTACGATTATAAGCGAACATGGATCATAGTGGATCAATATCGTTTTATTAAAGTGTTCTATAATAAATAACTCTAAATTTATAAATTTTTGTGGAAACAAATCCTTACGGTATATTAGATTTTTTAATGTTAATAATGGAGACTTAAATATCTAGAGCTTAGCAAAAGCCATACAGCATACCAAGTGTATCATTACACTCTCATTCAGAAACGAATAAGTATTACAATCTGTTGTGACTGCATCACTATTTAATGGTTTAATTAAAAACTCGAACAACACAATATTACTGACTATTACGAGTTATGAAAATAGTGCCGTTATTATTGTATTTTCAAAGTCTGCTTTAAATTACAATAACGTGTAATGTAATACTATGCCTATATTATTAAGTAATAACCACAATAAACATAAATTATTATTTAAATGAGCATATTTTGTGTTCGTTTCAAGTTCGAGCGCGTTGATGTCTTTTGTTTGCTACGAGTAGGGCTACGAGGAGCGCCTACGTGATTTATTTATCTAATTTATTATTCATTTATCTTTGTGTCCACAGTGTGATATTTTATATTACTTAAAACATTGACATAATTATAGTCGACATCACATTACTTATCTTGTCTGTCGATACGGTGACGCTACGGTGACGCTACGGTGATCGACTCTTGACATGTTGCACAAAGTGTGCAAAATCGTTACACAAGTATTACAATATCATCTCCTAAAGCGATTCAGTTCTATTATAGATTCAAGTCCACGTCCCGTCGCCATCTTACGCACAATACAAATTGCTAATAAAGTAAACATTTTAATTTAAAAGTGTTTGATGTCGTATCGGGTTACGGTGTAATAAATTTTTATATGTATTTTATTTGAGTGCGCCCGTGGGCAGTGCGCGGGGGGAGGGGTGCGGGAGGAGGGAGAGACGTCATATTAGGGCAAAGGGCACGGATATCAAAATAATAAGGGCATTAGGCTGTTGCGTCAGTCATTAGCAGACACAATAGATTTTTATTGTTACAACGTACAGATCTGTACGTTACTGAGCCGAAAGGTTAATAGATGTAGGAAGTGAATAAGTAATATAGTGATAGAGCCGTGAGTCACGTGAGGGAGATGCGTTACACATCGCCGTTACTATTAATTTTTGCTGATTCTGAGCTCGACGCAGCTGAGTGATGACGCGAGGGCTGCTGTCTGCTGCCCCCACCCCCACCCCCACCAGCGTGTGGTCTGTTGTGTGATTGAGAGACAGTTTCCAATTAATGTTGTTAGTATAAGAGGCGCTGGCGACAAATCTAAGAACAACATTTAAATAATTGAGCAAGTGCTCGCTGCTAGTGCTCGCTGCTAGTGCTCGCTGCTAGTGCTCGCTGCTAGTGCTCGCTGCTAGTGCTCGCTGCTAGTGCTCAGCTCAGTAAGCCGTCACGACCATCGCTAACTGTTGTTGTGGTGACGTCATAGTCTACTGTACTCCCCGAAGGGATCAGCAGAGATGCTATTAAGTCTCATGTGTGGTGAGCGTATTACCATATACTGTGCACAATATCAAACTTCGGACTGTTATTCAGAATTTTCTAACAATAACACGTTTTAAATAAAATAAAAAAAAATTAGACCATATTACAGGCACTTATGAAAAGTCAAAGCTAGGTGCACGGTTCCAAGAAGTCGGTCTTATGGAGAAGAACCGGCAAGAAACTCCATAGACACTCTTTTAAAATTATGTGTTCTTTACAATTAACATTTATTAATGTGAGAATAATGCAGGTTAATGTTGAAGAAAGGGCAGAATTTTAATTATATAAAAAGCCAAAATTATAACCAGAGCTATTACGAGCTGACCAGTCCCAACAGACAGCACCCGTTCACGAGTATGACGTGCGCATCAGCATCGCTAAACTCGACCATTTTGAAGGGAACTCAACGACCCGATACACAACGCCACCATCAGCAAGACATTTTAGTGAGCATGACAAACTCACGATACCTGGTCATAGGCTGTTATATGTATGTACTTATTTAATGTAAAGATTAACATTAATGACCACATGATGCTCACATTTTACAGAACAGTAGCGCACGCTCGGCAGCTGCGGTTGCAGGCACTAGACCACTGAGGCAGTAACTATAACAATAATATAGCGCGTGATACAATTTGAGGTGAATCAATATCGACGTCAGATCGAACTGTTAGCGCACCGGGCGCACAATTATTATGTTGATGACGTGACCTGACGTACGACACGTGGCTTCAAATAATACAATATATTTTATTTCCTTACATTTATTATGAACCGGATTAACTCTTTAGTTAGTTATTGTTCACCGGTTACTACTCACGTACATTTTTCGGGATTGCCCGACTAGTTTCGAACTCGAACGGAGCCCTTAGTCATGAGCTGAGTCCGCGGCTATGTCGCGAGTCAGACTCAGTCTATAATATGAATATGCCTCACGAAAGTTATTATACAACTCATTAGTTCGCAAGGTCTTTATTTTTAACTGCCTCGTTGATCTAGTGGTCCCAAGCGCTACTACAAAGCCTGAGGTCTTGGGTTCGATTCCCAGGTCGAGCAAAGTGTGATTTGGATTTTCTGTTAGGAAATTCTCAGTAATAATTAAAGAGAAATCTTTGAAAAGCATTAACACATAGTAATATCTTAGGTTTGCGCGATCCATTATAATAAAACAACTTTTAACCGGATTAATCGCGTGTATTATTGGTTTTTTGTTTTTCCTGACGTTTCGAACACTTTGCAGCGTTCGTGGTCGCAGGAGCATTAACACATGTTAAGCGAACTCTAAACTTATAATATTTAATTGAAAAATAAATGTATAGGGACTGAATAGATAGCAATGACGTCACCAAAATACGTGTTAAAATGTGGTAAAAGAATTCGCGGTGGTGAGCAGAGGTCGAGATGGCTTAGTGGTCAGAGCGCCTGGAGGGGAGTGGGATGCGCAGATTCGAATCCTACTCGCGACTGTATTCTTTTTCCATTTAATATTATAACTTTAGAGTTCTCAGTAATGGCCCGGAGCTTGGAATTGAGCCCGGTTAAGGCAATAGGCTGACCACCTATTACATGGGCCTTAATAACAGCATCGTTGAAATGTGGGTGTACAACTGTGTACCTCAGCTTACCCCTTCGGGGAATACAGGCGTGGTGCTATGATGATCTTTATGTTTAGCGTTTAAACTAAACAAAACAATATAGTGATTGTTATAGTAGCTCGGTGTCGGCTGAACTATACGAGCGGAGACGAGAACGTGCACTAGTGTTGTGACCGACGGAGTGACATCACTAGGTGTAGCGCCGCTAGTTACTGAACCTTCTTGTGTTGTGTCTCTAGTGTGTGTGTGTGTGTGTGTGTGTTGTAAGTTACGGTCGCACATTGCTATATTTACGTGTTGAAGACCTCGTGCACGCTCACACATCTGGTGCGGTCATCCGTGTAGATTATTCTGTAAGATCCAATGTAAAAAAGTCTTCCGCTAATTTAAATATATTGTTATTAGAAATGAGAATTTTGGAACAGGCAGATTGTGCTGAATTTAATGACATCAGTTTGTTTAAAACATTTTATTATATTGTATATGACGTCACTGACATCGCCTTCTCTGTGTGAGAAGAGGCCAGTTTGTTCTTAAGCCGCTCAACAAATATTGGTTTGCAAATAATTGAAATATACTGAATTAATATACATTCAAAGTATTGTATTTAGTTTATTTATATCTAAGGCCTGTAGCAATACGCTCCTCTACATCTCAGTGTCGAGCCGCATCACACGAAATTAAAATCAAATTAATTTATTGTATTTAGTTTATTTATATCTAAGGCCTGTAGCAATACGCTCCTCTACATCTCAGTGTCGAGCCGCATCACACGAAATTAAAATCAAATTAATTTATTGTATTTAGTTTATTTATATCTAAGGCCTGTAGCAATACGCTCCTCTACATCTCAGTGTCGAGCCGCATCACACGAAATTAAAATCAAATTAATTTATTGTATTTAGTTTATTTATATCTAAGGCCTGTAGCAATACGCTCCTCTACATCTCAGTGTCGAGCCGCATCACACGAAATTAAAATCAAATTAATTTATTGTATTTAGTTTATTTATATCTAAGGCCTGTAGCAATACGCTCCTCTACATCTCAGTGTCGAGCCGCATCACACGAAATTAAAATCAAATTAATTTATTGTATTTAGTTTATTTATATCTAAGGCCTGTAGCAATACGCTCCTCTACATCTCAGTGTCGAGCCGCATCACACGAAATTAAAATCAAATTAATTTATTGTATTTAGTTTATTTATATCTAAGGCCTGTAGCAATACGCTCCTCTACATCTCAGTGTCGAGCCGCATCACACGAAATTAAAATCAAATTAATTTATTGTATTTAGTTTATTTATATCTAAGGCCTGTAGCAATACGCTCCTCTACATCTCAGTGTCGAGCCGCATCACACGAAATTATTGTATTTAGTTTATTTATATCTAAGGCCTGTAGCAATACGCTCCTCTACATGTCAGTGTCGAGCCGCATCACACGAAATTATTGTATTTAGTTTATTTATATCTAAGGCCTGTAGCAATACGCTCCTCTACATGTCAGTGTCGAGCCGCATCACACGAAATTATTGTATTTAGTTTATTTATATCTAAGGCCTGTAGCAATACGCTCCTCTACATGTCAGTGTCGAGCCGCATCACACGAAATTATTGTATTTAGTTTATTTATATCTAAGGCCTGTAGCAATACGCTCCTCTACATGTCAGTGTCGAGCCGCATCACACGAAATTATTGTATTTAGTTTATTTATATCTAAGGCCTGTAGCAATACGCTCCTCTACATGTCAGTGTCGAGCCGCATCACACGAAATTATTGTATTTAGTTTATTTATATCTAAGGCCTGTAGCAATACGCTCCTCTACATGTCAGTGTCGAGCCGCATCACACGAAATTATTGTATTTAGTTTATTTATATCTAAGGCCTGTAGCAATACGCTCCTCTACATGTCAGTGTCGAGCCGCATCACACGAAATTATTGTATTTAGTTTATTTATATCTAAGGCCTGTAGCAATACGCTCCTCTACATGTCAGTGTCGAGCCGCATCACACGAAATTAAAATCAAATTAATTAAAATCGTGTGTTCATATTAGTCACACTCAATATAAACACGCCTATAATATAACGTGTAGGTATTTAATGTGATCAACATTTCAGGTCAAAGTTAATTATAAGAACGCGCGTCATGACCGTCTCTTATTTATTACAATCAGTCTTAGTGTCAACTATGGGTACGAGTGAATCAAAGCTTCACCGTATAGTTTCTATAAATAGCCGCTGGCTAGCCTCCGGCAGCCGGCAGCCGGTAGCCGGCTCCGCGCCGGACGTGCCGTGGGCGGAAGCGGACGCGAGAGAAAAAACATGCTTCCGGCGAAAAAATAGCGCCACAGCCGCAGGATATTGTCGCTTCCGACGACACGAGCGTATTACCGACAAACATCACGACTGGAGCGCGATGACGTCCGCCGGGCGCCGTGACTCGTGTGACTCGTGTGACTCGTGTGACTCGTGACGCACAGCCTCGAGATGTTAACGTTCAACTGATCTACTAAATACAATCTGGAGTGTGGACTATTGAAGCAAGTCACTTTGTTAACTAGCCACAGAACTGTATGAGATACGGAACAACACCCTCTCTCTAGTGTGTCACTGTACATTCCCAACAGGTTTGTGTAATGCATGCTCCGTAATTAAGTTTGTTTTTTTATAAAGAGTTCTTGGTGTCCATTATGGTTGTGAAATGATGTATTAAATAAAATATGCATCACATGTTTCATATCATTAATGTAAATATTTATTTGTGTAAACATTTAGTGTTAGCTGTGAGTACGAACAGACATACTTCTGATATAACTAACTATATAACATATAATCTGAGCTAACATTTAAAACTTTGATTGTTTTTGATAACCCGGTATCCCGGTATTATGTTTGTAACACACCGCTCAGATAAAACAAATAATTATTTTACAAACATACTTTAATATTCATCCAGTTCTATGACCGCTACACGCCATCACCCCCCGCCCCGCCTCCGGCCCGGTACGCCCCGCACCCCACCCCCGCGAGCCCGTCCCGCGTAAGGTACGCGCAGTAACCCAACGTACAGTTTACAGTTGCTGCTAGTTATTGTACATTATCACTCGTAATGTAATTAGAAACGAGCGCCCGACATATATCTTGATGTTTTGATCTCACAACACTTTATAATTTTATAATATAAATCTTTTATCAAGCATACGATAAGAAAAATCAGCATCGTATGTGAGTGATGTTGGATCCTCATAGTAGTGTAAAAAGTATTTCTATTCAATGTTTTGAATAGATTTTAGAAACCTAGAAATAAGGGATCTACTAGGGATGAGGAGATATTGTGACTGTTATAATTTAAGAACAAAAAAATAATTTTTAACAAAAAAAAGAACCGACTCCAAAAATCTTTCTGTTAAATAAAATTGCACTAACAAGTTATAAAATAATTGCATTATTTACTTACTACAATTTATATAAAAATATTTTTTTAATTTTAGAGGATTCTGAATAAATCAATTTATTAGGACAATAATATACAATTATTATTTATTTTTGGAGTCGGTGCCAGACAAACTTTAAAAATATTAAGGAAGTTTCCTAAAATTTGCCAAGTATATTTAAAGATACATTAACCATAATTATTTTTACGATAATGTATTATACCTAATTGAACCTATTTACAAATGAACACAACAACTGCCTAAAGCGAACGTAATACGCTACTTCATGAATGTACTTACACGTTTATTATCCTTTACTGGCACCGACTCCAAAAATAATAATAATTGTATATTATTGTCCTAATAAATTGATTTTATTCAGAATCCTCTAAAATTTAAAAAATATTTTTATATAAATTGTAGTAAGTAAATAATGCAATTATTTTATAACTTTTTAGTGCAATTTTATTTAACAGAAAGATTTTTGGAGTCGGTTCTTTTTTTTGTTAAAAATTATTTTATTTCTTACTTTTTAGTGAATCTTGCGTACCATAACTGATTTATCGGAAGTGAATATGGGTAGACCTACTCAACGCACTGTTCATATATATCTGTCGCAGATGGATTGTAGAATCTGCTGTTTTACAAAACAGTACTGTTTTATAAAACAGCTGAACAACGTTCAGCTGGATTGCCATTGCGATACGTTTAACAAAATTGCTACTCAGCTTTAGACATAATGCAGAATGACATATCTACAGTGGGACAGGTTTGTTTATTGTATAGGTATATTAAATGGATAGTCACCATTCAAGTAAAAAAGCGATACTGTATTCTGATTTGACTTTCCGTGGCTGGGTCGACGGAGCCCCGCTTAGCGGGGCTCCTATTTTTGTGTCCGTAAGGTTAGAAAAAACCTAAACACGAAGATTAACTTCGAACCTAACCTGTCCGTGTCGGGATACACGAAACTCCCGAGCTCGCTTCGCTCGCTCATGGATCAATTTAATTTATTTTCTTTCATAATCCCGATATATTGTCGACTATTATAGTGGTTTAGTATTTACGTCATTAAAAATTTTCATTTTTTTTTGCTTTTGGCAAGTAAAATAAAGTTAGGTTATTATTGTTAGGACATACAGAGCCATAAGCGACAAAATTTCGAACTAAAATCAACAATCTGACAGTTCATTTCACACTGATTTACATAATCTCTGATCGTTGACCCGCTGCATTGATAAACGCAAAACGTTCGTGCAATTCTGCGTGTTATAGTTCAGTAATTATGTAAAACCGCTAAACGTCGTTCAGCTGTTTTTCATAACAGTACTGTTTTGTAAATCAGCTAGCAGTTTTGTAAAACAGCTTATTCTACAATCCATCTGCGACATATCCATATCAAAGTAGGAAATCTAGATATGAGGCTATTTCAAAAGAGAGTAATAAACTGCGTAAAACAAGATGAAATTAATAAAAAAAAAAACTGACAAGCGTATGTTACTCACGGGACAGTGTAAGGATTCTAACGATACCCCATATATCGAAATCAGTTCAGGTATTTAGAAGTTATGGTGCAATAGGTAAAGAAACTCACAAACATACTTACATACATAAATACACTCCGTTTTTTGAGCACTCGTGTAAAAAGAGATGTTAGAGAATGCGGTCTTACACTAAAAAGTATTAAATAGCAAAAAAATATGACGGATTTCCGGTGCTTATCTTCCGGTTTCATCATCATCATCATCATCTGATGATGAAGCTGGAAAATAGTTAGTTCATTAGAACTATTCTAGAGACCGTAAACACCACCGGAAAGTCACAAGAAAGCAAAATACACCATTTCGTTTACTTCGACGACGTATTATTTTTCAGTTATTTTGATTTAAATACCAAACTACTAAACCAATTTTCATAAAATTTAAATGGGACCAATCTGAAAGTAAATCCTTTCAAATAAAAAAAAAATATACGGTTCATAAATGACGGAGTTCTGAGGTAACAAACATAAAAAAAAAAAAAAAAAAAAAATACAACCGAATTGATAACCTCCTCCTTTTTGGAAGTCGGTTAAAAAACAGCTTGCATCTGCATCCTAACTGTAATGTCGTACGTATGGGTCAACAGCGTTATGTGACAAATTGCACTCATAAGCGAAGTGGTCGCGGGCCGCGTCGGCTGTTTGAAGGTCAACATCTCGTTTAGGTACCACTCAACGTGTTCAGACGAGAATGGTGATATTAGCCGACATACACAACACGTGATGTTGTTGCAGGTGCGTGTGCGTCATGTGTGTGCGGGTGTGTGCGTGTGCGTGTCGGTGCGCATGCGCGTGCGCGCTGCTGCTGCTGGTGGCGCTCGTCGCCGCGGAGCACGACAAGCGCGCTGAGAGTACGTGACCATGTAACCTAACATTTTACTGTGGTGTTGTACGATAGCAGGTACTGAAATATTACTTCAAGTTGTTTAAATCAATCCCATGTGGTTGTGTCGCAGTGTCTCCGATGCCGTTCCTGATGGCGACGCGCTACGGGCGCAGCTCGCCCCCCGCGCGCCACCTGGCGCCGCGGAACGACAGGTACGAGTAACTAATGATCACAAACGGTCTGCAAATCATACCTCCGCGGTCATAGCTCGGCTGGAAGTTAGCCCTTACATTTTGGGGCTGTCTTCAGTTCATGTTGGTAACATAACATTACAACAGGTTCTTCATGAGCACTCGGTACGGCAAGCGGTCTGACGTCACGCTGGTGGGCGCGGCCGGCGTGGTGGGGGGCGGGGCTGCGCGCGCGCTGCTGTGCGAGTTCACCGGCGTGTTCCCGCTGTACCGCTGCCGACACAAGCCCATGCACTACGACAAGTGAGTGACGCACTCCTGATGCCATGATAGTAAATCCATTTAAAATTAAATAAAAATTAAAATGCTTTTAGCAAAGTTTTAACTCTAAAATCGAAGCCACAAGGAGTTTAGATCAAATCTCTCATAACATTAGACTGCACATTCTGACACATCGTAATAAGTAACCTGTATAATATTTTTCTTACTTCATGTCAACAACACAACAATAGTTTTACACTTTTTAGATCAGTACGACGCGACTTCAACTTCCACTTGTATAATACCATCCTCACATGCGCGTACTACAACTTTGTATTTGTGCAGGAGGAGCGCGGGGGAGGCGGGAGAGGCGGGGGTGCGCGGGGAGGAGTAACCCGCCGCCGGCACACGACCACGACCCCGCACCGACTGCTGCGCCCGATGCCTCCAACACGACCGACACACACGACAGATGCGATACGTCCGACACACACGACCGACACACACGACAGATGCGATACGTCCGACCAGAACTTACGAACATGTAGCACCCGAGATGCCACAAATACCACAAACACGACACGTATGACTGAGTCTGACCAAAATCAGGAAGAATTTCGATGAAGTACTTATTGCGATGTGTATCATATACAGCAAACAATAAATGTATCAACAAGAAATACCATAAAATGGCTGATAGTCACTGGACATAATATATTAATTTCATAGTTTTATATATATTTATATATTAGTACGAATTTGTATTGTAATATTAGTCTTAGCACTAGTCAATTAAGCATATAATATAGAAGTATATGTAAAACATTGTTGTGTGCGCTGCAAGGTGTTGTGGACTTTAGTTAATATTGTAAGCTGCAGTCACACACACACACACACAGACGGGAGGGCGCGGTGCCACGGATCGTTACATAACACAGTACACATACATATTAGTTATATTGTACTTAATATATCAACATAACCACAGATTACTTAATGTTCACAAAGTAGACAGGTGTGCCAATATTAGTCTTCTTACGCGCGCACACATCGACAAAATTTATTCAGTCGAATTTGAGTGGGAATGTGGGGGGAGTCGCAGGTCTCCATACTCGCGCTATAAGAGAGTGTTAATAGTTGCGTATGTGTGCGTGTGCCCAATGTAAATGTAGGGAGAACAATATCTGCAAGTGATCTGTGGTCGGTAGTCGGGTTTGTGACGTGCTTCGGCTGGGAGCTCGTCACTGGTCACTGCCGCTGCGACATGCGTACACGCACGTATTCCTCACACACTGACACTTGCACACTCTCACTGACACTTGCACACTCTCACCACTAGTTGCACATAGCAACCCTGCGACCTGAGCTCTGCATATAGCATATACTCACTTGTTCTTACAAACACGTCAGTGCATTCTGCGCACAATCACTGCTTAATTAAACAAAAAAAACAAATATTTTGACTAACGTACACAAAATCTTTGTAACACGATAGATTCGATACATCCATCTCTTCAATTGATCCATATAATAATATATGCATTAGTTACTTGCACCGCTACTTTTTTGTTATAAAGTAATAGAACTATGCACAAATTAATATAATATCATTGTCAATAATTAAAGCACATGCAGTGAGTATTTAAACATTTTGCCTTGCACGTGCACTGAGACGATCACGCCGGCACTCCCACGAGGTTGGCAGAGAGTGTCCGGTGTCGGCGGTCACAGCGCACGTCTGACCGTACGTAGCGTCTATGACAACAACTCACAATCCGTCCCTCGTTCAGTGTGATCATCCGTCACCTTCGTGTTATAGTTAGTGTTCGCTGTTCGCTTCAAGCTGAGACCCGCACACACAGACGCTAATGTCGCGGAGCTCGGGTTATAACTCATTGTGATCGTGCACAAACAGAAGGACATCTTACGCTTGTGGAGTTTGAACGACCTCGACATGACGCGTGGATGTGTGGATGTGCTAATTCATAACAAACTATAATCTATTCTGAATCACAGTGAACACTTTGTCCACGAGTGACGTGTGATGTGGCGCGGCTGTGTAACTGTTGTGTCTGCTTCACCGTCAGGTAACCTGTAATGATAATCATAATCATAATCATATTCTTTATTGCAATTTTTGTTGTTGTTCAATATTTTAGAGTTAAATAGTTTTACGTCATTGATAAAATAAATGTATCTAAATAAATATTTTATAGTCTGTAGGTACTCCATTGTAATCCAGTTTTAGTTTTTGTTACAACAAAACAGAATTATTTTAAATTAAAAAGAATAGAGTTCAAAATGTTGCGTAAGCTATATAATTATATAATTATCAATACTGTAAAAAACTATATTTGTTATAATCAGTTCAAAATGTTGCGTAAGCTATATAATTATATAATTATCAATACTGTAAAAAACTATATTTGTTATAATCAGTTCAAAATGTTGCGTAAGCTATATAATTATATAATTATCAATACTGTAAAAAACTATATTTGTTATAATCAGTTTATTGTTAATCCAAAACCACTTTTTTGTATTATTATTGTATTGTATTGTATTATTATTGTATTGTATTGTATTATTATTGTATTGTATTGTATTGTATTGTAGTAGTGTACGGTCGCAGCGGCTCACACACTCGCTACACTCGTCTAGTGCTAGTGTACGCTACGGTACGCTGCCGCCTGCGGAAGCTCTCGAGCACATGTCAATATAAATGGACGCTCACCACACACGTGTTGTTATTTATGACCCCCCGGTACCTCTGCACACTTATGTATAACCAGCCCATAACTGTCCCACTGCAGGCGCGGGTCTCTTCTCACACAGAGAAGGCACGAGCATTAATCACCACGCTAGCTCACTGCGGGTTGGCGAATCCAGACCATCAAGTCCGGGTTTACTCACGATGTTTTCGTTCACCGTCTGTGACGTAGAGATTGGCTAAGTATTTATTTACTTTGCAATATACATACTAAATCAGGTCACCATTGTAATGAACGATCGGTCAACATTGTTGTACTCGGTGTTCACTTGATATTTACAATATTTTTCATATAGGGCTCACTCTTTAGTGACTGAACTGATGGTGGTGAGATCATAATAACAGGTGGCAGAAAAATTAAGTTTATTAAGCGATGGTGGCGATAGCTTAGTTGGCAAAGCACTTGGAGTACCGACCCAAGCGGTGCGGGTTCAAACCCCGCTCGCCGTCGCATTTTTCCCATCGACAATAATCAAACGTAAAGACATAAGTGACCATTTAGTTACCATCAAATGATTTTAATTTTCATGTAAGAGTCATTAGCTATTCGTTAGGTACATGAAGTGTGGTAAATAATATAGAACTAAAACATTGTATTAACTGCAAAGTTAGTCGTGTCGGTTCGGTCACTTATATAGGGACTGAATAGATAGCAATGACGTCGCCATAAGACGTGTTAAAATATGGAAGAAGAATTCGCGGTGGTGAGCAGAGGTCGAGATGGCTTAGAGGTCAGAGCGCCTGGAGTATTTATCCGGGAGGCGCAGGTTTGAATACTGCCCTCGACCGTATTCTTTTCCGTTTCATATTATATCTTTATAGAACTAAAAGTTGACATATTCAAAATAATATCATTCGCGGTCACACAATGACAAGTATTGCTGTGTGTGTAACACATGTATAACGAACAATATTATAACTCAACGTTCAGCCGCACACACACACAGGTGTCAGTGTGTTGGTGTTGCCAGTCGTTTGTGACGGGGACGTGGCCAGCCCTAACCTCGTCTTCGTAAGAGTGACAGCTTCTACGTGACAGCATAATATAACGCAGGTACCATCACGCCTGTATACCCCGAAGGGATAGGTAGAGCTAATACAAGTGTGGACGTACACTGCAGTACATACATTGGACCGACATCGTTACTCGTCACAGTGGGCCCCGGCGCGCGGCGTGTGTTACTGACCAGTATCAGATACAGATAAATTCTGTGGAAAAAAAAATACGGTCATTAGCAGGATTTGAACCTGTCCCTCCCGGATAAGAACTCCGGGTACTCTGCCAACTAAGGCATCTCGTCCACTGCTCACTAATCCGCATTCTTCCTGTACATTTTAATATGTCTTATGGTGACGTCATCGCTATCTATTCAGTCCCTACACAGGTGACTAAGTCGCACAAAAAATATTCTAATTCTGCTGCTTTTGTGAACAAGAACATACCGTCGTGCCGTATGTTGTTTTCCACAAAAATAAATATATTCTGATGGCTGCATATACAGATCCTGGAGTGACATGGACGGCCACATGTTGTGCGGGTGTGTGTGTGTGCGTGTGAGTGTGTGACAGGCGGGTTTATGTATCATAACAGCATCACACGTTTATTCCCCGAAGGGGTAGGCAGAGGTGTACACAGTTCTACACCCACAATTCAACAATGATGTTACTAAGTCCCATGTAATAGGTGGTGAGCCTATTACCATCTACCGGGCACAATTCCAAACTCCGGGCTGTTACTGCGAATTTCCTCACAGAAAAACTCAACAACACTTTGCCCGACCCGGGAATCGAACCCGAGACCTCATGCTCGCAGTCGCGCTTGGTACCACTTGACCAACGAGGCAGTCTTAATCTCGCAATTAATTATCGTTCTTAAATTCCATGTAATAGGTGATGAGTCTATTCCACGGAGCGGGCACAATTTCAAAATTCGGGCTGCTGTTAAGATTTTTTGATTTTATTTCATTAAAAAGTCAATAATAAATTAAATTTATAAACACTTCTACCTACCAGGGATTTGAACCCGGGACTTCACGCTCAGCAGCCGCGCTTGCGTCCACTAGACCAATGAGGCAATCGATATTAATGATCGTACGCGCCAACAAATATCACACAATATCGCGTATCTATACTGATATAATAAAGAGGAAAGATTTGTTTGTTTGTTTACAATCGATAAACTCTGAAACTGCCGAACTGATGTTAATAATTGTTCACACTACTGTATGCAGAAGTACCATAAGCTATATTTGATTTCAGTAATAATAACATTGCAGCCTTACGTTACACGCGAGCGAAGGAGCCGCGGCCACAACTAGTGCATTATCAGTTCAACGGTGATGTGTTAGTGCTAAACATACATATGTAACTACATAACATCACGCATATTCCCCACAGGAGTAGGCAGCGGTGTGCACATATGTATTAGATTGGAGGCAGTCTCTCGATAAGGTCAGGTGTCATAGAGCCTTACCATTTGGCCTCCTTCGTACTACATTATAAATATTCAAATTATTCAATAAATGACTACACAGAAAGTCTCTTGTTTCGTTGTTCATACAAGTTTAGATTACTTGCCGCTGTAGCGTTGCTACGTAACTAGCATTACTGTTAGTTTTTTTTTTTATTATGTACCCTCGCTTACCTTCAGTCCAGTAGGTGGCCAAACAAAGATCCATTTTTAAAAATAAAAAGAAACATGTTCTACAATATTTTTTTAAAGAATTACGACGACTTATTGTCAACAGTTGACTCAGTACAAACATTATGTTATCGTCAGGGCACGCTTTTGTAAAAATATAGACATCACGGAGACGAATGGCTACGCCTGCTACGTCGTAACCGACGTAATGACGTAAGGCCTACGCCGCGCCGGCTACGAACGTAGCACTTGCTACGGTTTGAGTAACTATGTTTTTTGTACATTGTTGAGTACTGAATGTGGAGTTTCGTTTTTAAAATGTAAAGATATATTGTCTTCTATACAAGCTGTAGATCTGCACCCGAGACATAGAGAAGGAAATGATAACAAAAACATTCTTAAATTGCGTAAAAATTAAAAAAAGATGCGATTGTGAACTGTGATAACTTGGATCGATCGGCCACGAACACTCAGTATTGCAAATAAGTTTAATGTCAATAAACGATATTTCGATATTGATTTGATGGTGTAGCTAGAAGCTCCCCTGGTGCTAGACATGCTGGCGCCTCCCGGAGGCACTCCATTCAGTTTAAATACCACCATCTATTGACAACAACCTAGGTAGGAGTAACGTTCCCTCTGAAACACGGAGACGTTCAGATGAAAATTATTTTATCGGTCACCCATCCACAAAGTGACCGTTACAAGTGCTGCTTCACTTCAACAACATTTTTCACCTTTAGATTACAGTGCACGGTGAGTGTTTGAGGTAAGCACATCATTAAGTAGGGAGAGATCGACTCGCGACATCGCCCTGGACTCAGCACATGACTAAGGGTTCCGTTCGAGTGCGACCACTCGGACAATCCCGAAATGCACGTGAGTAGTACCCGGTGAACAAAAATCATCTTAATTTTTATTTCCACAAAAAAAAAGAAAATATTTATTATCAATTGTATTAACTGCAAAGTTAGTCGTGTCGGTTCGGTCACCCGTATAGGGATTGAATAGATAGCAATGACGTCACTATAAGACGTTTAATGTGAAGAAAGAAATGTGGAAGAAGAATTCGAAGTAGTGAGCAGAGGTCGAGATAGCTTTGTGGTCAGAGCACCTGGTGTATTTATCCGGGAGGCGCCGGTTCAATACCTGCTCACGACCGTATTTATCTTTCCACTAAAATGTATAACGTTAAAGTTCGCTGCGCAAGCGTTCCAAAGATTTATCTGTAATAATTAATATTATTAAACATTAAAAAAGTCGCAAGAGGGTCACCGCCTCGTCCAGCTGACTGTGTGTGTACAACAATACGTCTCTACCTTACCCTTCAGGCACAGGCGTGAATGTCTAGATTTACTATGAATATGTAGTACGTGACGTCATCACGTGATGTCCTTCTGAATATATTGCGTTGTGACACTCCGCGCACTTCTTTCATGCGTTTCATTATAAATATTTTTTTGCCTATAATTTCTATTCAACGGCGCGTTCCGAGTATCTCAGTGTACTTCGATGTTCCTGTCACTAATTAATTAATTAGCCCTCACCGATGTCAAAGGTAGTTTCTAATTAACTTTGCAAGTTAATTTACACGAAAGAGGTTTAGGACTGTAAGGAATGAAGCTGCACAAGTGACGGTAGTCGGAACTTTTTAAATAAATTTAATTAAGTGATGCACTAGAGAACTAGTGATTCTATAAGTAAATATAGATGCCAGTGAGGTACCTACTCGTACCGATATAACTATTAATATTCACAGTAAATAAGGTCGTGAGCAGGTTGCACTTTCATTCAGTTCAACTGCGTTTTTTTAACTCAATTGTAAATGAAAACTTCTTATATCGGGCTCGACCCGACGCACTCTGGGAATCTTTTGCACAATTGTGACAATGCAGTGGTAACTTTTATCTTTTACCTAGCCCTCGGTAGTCGCTCTGCTCACCCCCGCGGGTCGCCCGGCGCGCTCTTGTCGTCGGCAAACAGTCTGGCTGAACAAACAATATACTCAAAGAAGTCACTATTTAGATTTGACAAGTACTGACAACAAGACAGGTCAACAGCGTGACGTCACACCGACGCGCGACGTGGAACAACTGAATCTATAAATTTCTTTAAAAAAAAACATCTAATAGCATAGTATACATATAAATTTTTGAAACGTATTAACACATGCGTAGCGAATTCTAAAGTTATATAGGTATTTTGTGAGAAGAATAATAGTACAGTTCTCGCGATACTTTTGTCACCCGTCGATGTCATTACTAGCGCTGTGACGCGCGTTGTTGGTTTGTGTTACAGTTCAGGAGCAGGTCGGGCAGGAACGAGTACGATTCAATTAACGACTTTATTATATTGCAGCGATAAAAACGTTTAATACTGAATAAACAAAATGTACATGAAAAATAATGATAATTAGAACGGGGTTGTTATGTCGAATAAATTTAGCTTGTCATCGAACTGAAGCTGGTGCGAGTGCCGGCGGCGGAGGCCTCCCATTGGTCGAAGTCCGTAGCTAGCTTCGTACTCGTTGCTCCACTGTTTTGGAGACACACAAACATTGAAGCGCGTGAACATTCATGAATTTAATAAAGATGAGTAATGTAAACAAATGAATAAACGATGTCAAGTACAAACGTCTCTCCAATGTACTCGTACGAAACAGAAAACAGTAGTCCTCTCAACCAATTATTACATTTACATTTGAAGGCGCTTGTTGCACTAGGAGCAACACTTTTACAATAAATTCTCCAAGTGATGTTCGTGTTCGGTGTGACGGGGGGCGCGCGTCTGGTCGAGCGCCTCGAGCCGTTCGCATTGTGCGTAAAACAATTATTATCCTCTCTGCTGTGTTGATAGTCACCCCCCCTCCCCCGCCCCGCTCTGCACACCCCGCCCCGAGGTCCCCCTACACCTCCATGTGGCCTTGTATTTATAGAGTCCTGGTAGGCGCCGGCGGACAGAACAAACGGTGTGTTTGTTCAAACTGTTTGATTGATACACGAAATTATATAAATAAAATATTCCAGTGATTATTTATAGTATTGTGTAGATAACGAGAATAGACCCTCACTTAGAGTAACTATTTTAGTTTTTATATATTTTATTTAAATGTATTTTATGGCTGGGCTGATTTTTTAGTTTCGTTAGATTATATTTGGCCAAGGAATAAAAAATAGTATATTTTTGAAAAATCTATAATTCTATCTATAATACTACTTGAAACATTAAAGGCACCGCGGAAGACCCATCCTCGGACTGACCGCAGCAAACGTACACATGGGCACGTTTGACAAGCATTGGTAACGCCACCTATCTATATTATGTATATATAACGGGTTATGGCTGTAGATACGTGGTCATCACACACAACTCGTTTGGGCTTCCTCCGGAGGACTTCCCGCGCAGCTGTCCATATGGACAGATTCAAACTTCAAACAAACATTGAAGAGAGTTCTCTTTGAGAAGGATAGAGAACGCAATTATTTAAAAAACTTGCATTTAGTTACACACGAGTACGTTATGTTAATATATATTGTTTATTATTAACGTCTATGTCGGTTTATTAAATAATCTCGTTAATAGTATTCTCGTTGTGAATACTTTCTCGTTCGCTCAGGAGGTAACTTAACTATCGTAGTTACAGTTGATCAGTGTTCGGACCCTCGGTAATGTTATTACTGACGGTTCTCAAATTATACTATAGAACTAATATATGAATGAGAATATTATGGAAGCACATTTTACACTAATAAAAGTTGTACACTCACATTTCACCAATGCCGTTATAAAGTCGCATATAATAATTAGGTGGTGAGCCTATTCCATCTACTGAGCACAATGCCAAGCTTTGAGCAGCTAGTGAGAATTTCTTTATAGAAAAACCAGTTAACACTGCCCTACTCGGGAATCGAAACCAAAATGAGCCACGTCTGC
Organism: Xylocampa areola; assembly: GCA_935421205.1. Classification (NCBI taxonomy): domain Eukaryota; kingdom Metazoa; phylum Arthropoda; class Insecta; order Lepidoptera; family Noctuidae; genus Xylocampa; species Xylocampa areola. The sequence goes on along the minus strand of OW285226.1, from coordinate 10,131,289 downwards.
GACCTTCAGACCAATAAGATGTATTAGAGCTCTTAGTTTCGTTTCTCTACGTCAACCAAAGATATATTTAATTATATTAAGTAGGTTGCTACTGCCTTATATATATTATAAATACCCCATGCTCCTCCTCCAGATTCGTAGACTCTCTTTGAAAAATGTTCTCTGAAGAAAGAATCCTTATAAGTGATGTCTTGAATAATTAAAATATTATGCTTTACTACTGACCTTGTAACCTCTACATAGTCAGGTGAGTTTCCCGCGCGTGCCGATCAAATTTTTTTTTTTATTTGTCAGAATATTGTAGGTACATGAAAAATGTGGTCTTAATAAACAGTTAGTGTCATCATATCCTGCCACCTGTGGCATGCAAATTTTATACTATTTATCAAATTCAATGCCAAATTCAAATATCGAATAACATATAATTAATTAATTAAATTATATTATCTTAATATATATAAATCTCGTGTCACAATGTTTGTCCTCAATGGACTCCTAAACCACTTAACCGATTATAATAAAATTCGCACACCATGTGCAGTTCGATCCAACTTGAGAGATAGGATAGTTTAAATCTCAAATTATAGTCGCGTGCGAAGCCGGGACGGACCGCTAGTAATATATAGAGTTAAAATGTATGTCCGTAGTCAAATATACAAATCAAAAACACAATCTCAAATACACATTAATACATTTGTTTTTATATTAAATGGAAAAAGAATCCTGTTCGCGACCGTATTCTTTTTCCATTTAATATAATAACTTTAGAGTTCGCTAAGCATGCGTTAATGCTTTTCAAAGATTTATCTTGATTATATTTGTTGTTCATTTTACATACAATTTAGAATTTATATATCAAAGTATCATTTAAATAATCATTTAAATTATAATAACATTTATTACATAATAGGTTTCTAAATTGGATCATTAAAATCAGATCATTATAAAGTTTGTGGTAGTGGCCGAGTGGTTACGTTCCGCTTCTTGCGCTAACCGTTCGCCAATGTGACTTTATGAATGTCATATGTACCCACTTTTGTTGTTAATCTAAGACATCTCAGACACACGGCTAAATCACGTCGAAAACTGCGGGAAACAAGGACAAAATGGTCTAAAATCGCCAGCTCGCAGTGACCTAATGTAGCGATCAAGATTCGTGCCTTCTCTACATGAGAAGTGGCCTATGTTCTACAGAAGGCCAGTGTTATGCACGAATATATCTTCTCCTTCGTATCGTGTGGTCGATGAACAACCTACTGTCAGAGTTATCTTTCAGGTGTGCGGGTTTCCTCACAATGTTTTGCTTCACTATCTTTAGCATTTAATTTCTTTTTTCATATTTATAGTGTTTATTTGCATACCATAATGTATATAAGAAGGTAAAATTAAATAAAAACGAAATCATTATTAGTAGCGTAGAAGTTGTTAATAAGCACATCATTACGATAGGTGAATGGTGCGTGCCCTGCCTTGGGTCTGAACTTCAAACCTGCTACTTTCGATTACGATTTGTCAGTCCAACGGCCATACCACTCGGCTATCACTGCTCATATCGTACCGAGCATGCGCGTGTGTCACGTGTCCCCGGTGTGTTGTGTGCTCTCGTGTGTACAGTAATCAGTAGTATGTTAGTGAGCTACTTGTAGTTATCGTGACGGACAAGTGACAGCGGTCGGCGATAGTCACGGCGCGCGCGTCGGCTAGTGGCGTCGCGTCTGCTGCCCGTCGACTGTGACGGACGACACACACTTGATGGTTATTGCACAAGTATATCTACATATTATGAACACTGTATAAATATATCGTAAACATTATAACATTTCAGTGGTTTTTTGAAATCTAAAATACATTAAAGTTGTTCTTCTTGTCGATCCCAGCAGACATCCAACTTTTAGTGTCGGCGATTCGTTGACCATCAGTACTGCATCACGTTTTGGCGAGCGTTTAAGTCACGATAGCTACGAATAAATCACGCATTTCAGCGATCAATCACTGTACCGAGCTTCTGAAAAGCGACAAAGTTGCTGATCGCCGCGACAGAAAAAGCAAGTCTGCGTGCAGATAAATCTTCGAAAAGCATTACCGCATGCATAGCGAACTCTGTTTTTCCACAAAAAAAATATACATTTAGAGTTAGCTATGCATTCAGTAAAACTTTTCGAAGATTTCTCCGTATTTGTTAAGGTAATTGCATCTGTACGACATTGTATTAACTGCAAAGTTAGTCGTGTCGGTTCAGTCACCTGTATAGGGACTGAATAGATAGCAATGACGTCCAAAAAAGACGTATTAAAATGTGGAAGAAGAATTCATGGTGGTGAGCAGAGGTCGAGATGGCTTAGCGGCAAGTCTGCGTGGCTATGAGTGTTTTGATTGTTCACTCACAGTACCAGGTACTGCGTCTATTCCGTGGCCTCGTTAGTGATCGTTATCTTATTATTTTGGTAATAAATAATACTTTTGTTACTCAGAGTTGAAGGCTTTGTTCGAAATCAAAACAGAGTTGTCAGACAAACCCGAAATATGTACGTGAATAATAAGTAATTAATGTGGGGTTTCGATATCCATTATTTAAACATAATGAAGTATATTATTGTACGCAATCCAAAACAAACCAAACATCGCAATACTTTCTCGTCTCATATTATTTCATGTAAATTAAAATAATAACAACAAACAGTGAGCGGGGGAGTTGTTTCTGTTGCGAGTTTGTTTCGTCCCACACTTACTCGTAGATTGTGTTCGGACTCGTCACAAAGGAGCCGCACATCTGTGCAGTGACCGGGTACTCTCCGGCTGTCGAACGTACTAATTAATACACACGACATAAAACATTTTTAAAGGCGCTCACAGTCAAATCACACTTTGTTGGTATTCAGTAACTTGTTGAGGTTAACCAACGCTTGGCGCGGTTAATTTGGGGATCGGTGACCGCTACAATTATTTCCACCTGAGCGTGTTCATCATTCGGAGCGCACGTTAACCCGTCAGTGTCGGCTATTGTAACTTCATAACAGTCGTTAAGCGACTGATACTTGGCGCAGTGCTCGTGAGCGTCAGCGCCGCGTGTCGCGGGTCCTATTCCCGCATGGGGACAATATTTGTATGATCTACAGATCAGTAATGTATCTAGGTCTGTATGTGTATGTATGTGAGTGTAAACGCACCCATAATACAGTAATAAACTCCAAGGGTGGAGCAACAATAGATAAAAAAAAATCGCTTCTAACTACCAAAATACTAGAAAAATTCAGTATAAAGGAACGTTAGCTATTGTAAATGTAAAGTGAAACCCTGTGATGAATGTTAACAAGTATACTAACGAAGGTAACACACAGGAGTTGAATCAGTCGCGCCGCGTGTACCTCGCCTGTAAACGTGTCAGAACTGAACAGAACTCGGAACGCAAACTGTTATAATATCATCAGAACATAAAACATCGTTACAATAGTAAAGTGATGTAAATTGTCAGTGATTAGTGACGCGTTAGTGACGCGTTAGTGACGCGTTAGTGACGACTGTGGACAACTGTAACTAGTTTATGTTCCCGCGGCAGTACATGTCGCTTTAATATTTTCTTAATACTGTTAGTAGTTACAGCTGTTTTGTCCTCAATATATCCCCTTTTTCAGTGCACGATATTAATACAATTATTCTATAGTATAGTTCTAATATATATATCCTCTCATGCTTAGTTGCGCGTGGTCAGCATTCTATTGTGAGGTATGAGCGGGGTCTGGGCTGCCTAGATAGCATCTGCTCTCGTAAGTGTTAACATGTGAATGACGTCCTCGATACAGAATATTATTGCCTATAATATCATAGCAGGTAGCCTACGGTCTCGTAGCACATGACCTATACTTTTGTAACAGTTGACCTATGGTCCCGTACCAGATGACCTACGCTCTTGTAGCAGACACTCATAGTAAGTGGCTTAAGCTCTCGTAGCAGATTACCTGCGCTCTCGTAGCAGATGACCTGCGCTCTCGTAGCAGATGACCTGCGCTCTCATAGCAGACACTCATAGTAAGTGGCTTAAGCTCTCGTAGCAGATTACCTGCGCTCTCGTAGCAGATGACCTACGCTCTCGTAGCAGATGACCTGCGCTCTCGTAGCAGACACTCATAGTAAGTGGCTTAAGCTCTCGTAGCAGATGACCTGCGCTCTCGTAGCAGACACTCATAGTAAGTGGCTTAAGCTCTCGTAGCAGATGACCTGCGCTCTCATAGCAGACACTCATAGTAAGTGGCTTAAGCTCTCGTAGCAGATTACCTGCGCTCTCGTAGCAGATGACCTGCGCTCTCGTAGCAGATGACCTGCGCTCTCATAGCAGACACTCATAGTAAGTGGCTTAAGCTCTCGTAGCAGATTACCTGCGCTCTCGTAGCAGATGACCTACGCTCTCGTAGCAGATGACCTGCGCTCTCGTAGCAGACACTCATAGTAAGTGGCTTAAGCTCTCGTAGCAGATGACCTGCGCTCTCATAGCAGACACTCATAGTAAGTGGCTTAAGCTCTCGTAGCAGATGACCTGCGCTCTCATAGCAGACACTCATAGTAAGTGGCTTAAGGTCTCGTAGCAGATGACCTGCGCTCTCATAGCAGACACTCATAGTAAGTGGCTTAAGCTCTCGTAGCAGATTACCTGCGCTCTCGTAGCAGATGACCTGCGCTCTCGTAGCAGACACTCATAGTAAGTGGCTTAAGCTCTCGTAGCAGACACTCATAGTAAGTGGCTTAAGCTCTCGTAGCAGATTACCTGCGCTCTCGTAGCAGGTGACCTGCGCTCTCGTTACAGACACTCATAGTAAGTGGCTTAAGCTCTCGTAGCAGATTACCTGCGCTCTCGTAGCAGATGACCTGCGCTCTCGTAGCAGCTGACCTGCGCTCTCGTAGCAGATGACCTGCGCTCTCGTAGCAGATGACCTGCGCTCTCGCTAAGCAGTTATAACCAAAGGGTATGACCATTAGACTCACAAGTCAAAGGTCGCAGGTTCGAACCTAAGGCACGCAACATTAACTTTTCGAAGTGATGTGCGAATTAGAAATTAATTATCGCTTGCTTAAAACGGTGAAGAAAAATTTCGTGAGTACGTTTAGCCATGTCTGAGACCTACGGGTGGTTCAAAAACTCTGACACTAAGTTGTTTAATAATAATAATAATAATTGTTTATTTAGAAAAAAGTTCAATACAGTTAACAAATTATCTTACAATAAAAATTAAGTACAAATTGCATAATTGCCTGAACTAGGTAGAAACCTGTGACTCAGGCTATGTAGTGCATGCTTGCAGTTTTATAAATTAACAATAAAATTTACTTAAAGAAAAGTAGTATAGTGATTACAAATTATTATATTATAGTAGTGATAAGTAATTTATTACATTATGAAAGCAATTTATTTGCAAACTACGAGTAAGTCTTCTGTCTGTTCGTAGGAAATGCTTTGCAAATATTGACCTATAACATTTTTACAGCTAAAATAGTCTAATCTATAAATACTTAGTTCTCTATTTAGCCTATTGTACAAAAATGGGCCTAAGAAGGTAAAAAATCTCTTTATAAATACATATTTTGAGGTGGAAATTGAGGTGCAGACGATATCATTCCGTCTTTTGTTAGTAATGTCAGCATTGTAGGTTAGCATGGTGTGCTGTTTTAATATTAAGTGCATAATGAAAAGTTGACGAACAGTTAACACGCTGCAGGATTTATATAACAGATGTGTAGGGAAGAAAAAGGGATGGAAGTTAGCTACTTTTAAGATTGCTCTCTGAGCTCGTTCAAGAGGAAGTATATTAGTTTTTGGTGCACCGCCCCATGAAGTAATACAATATTGGAGAATAGATTGACATAGAGCTAAATAGACTTGTATTATTAATTTTTTATCTCCAATTGAACGTAGTTTTTTAAATACATATATAAATTTACGCATTCTTTTAATCAGATTGTCGATGTGTTGTTTAAAGGAGAGTGTATCGTCAATTACAACCCCAAGATATTTTATGTTACAAGTTTTGAGGATAATGGGACATTTACACGTATTAACTGAAAAGTTTTCACAGTGATGTGCATATATATGAAGGTTAGTAGTATTAAGTAGAGGCTTGCGCATGGAGAAGTGAATATATTTTGTCTTGTCAGCATTTAATGTTAGTAAATTGCGTTGAAGCCAATTATGCACAGAATTAAAACCTTTTTGAGCGTTCCTGTAAAGTTCACTGCTAGTTTTAGCGGTAAAAATTAACGCGGTGTCGTCAGCATATGATATAATCTTGCCGTGTTCAATATTTAGGTTATACAAGTCATTTATATATACCAGGAATAGGGTAGGGCCCGAAATACTTCCCTGTGGAATACCAAAACCAGTGTTTTTCTGATCATTGCTCGTAATATTATCGATTTTAACACACTGATTTCGATCGTTTAAATAATCAACAAGGAGTTTCAATGGCACACCTCTGATTCCTATGGTCTCTAACTTGTATAATAGTATGGAAACAGACACTTTGTCAAAAGCTTTCGCTAAATCAAGAAAAATTCCCAGGGACTGGTTCCCTTTCCCGAGTTCTTGTGTGACATAATCGGTCAGGCTATGTACTGCATCAGCTGTGGATAATTTGGCTCTAAAACCAAATTGCGCAGGTGAAAGGAAGTTGTTTTTTTCCAGGTAGTTAACTAGTCTGCTATTTATGATTTTTTCCAATATTTTTGATATTGAGGGTAGTATCGATATTGGTCTATAATTGTTAACTAGGTCTTTGGTTCCAGATTTATAGATAGGGATTACTACTGCCTTTTTAAGACATTTCGGAAAAACTCCATTAGAGAGACATAGTTGGAATATATGGGTTAAGGGAGGTACCAAAATATGCTTAAAAAGTTTAAGGATCTTATTACTTATACTATCCCATCCGACTGCACAATCATCCTTTAACCCTGAGATGATTCGAGCTATTTCATACTCATCAGTGTCTAGCATGGCAAAAGATTTCAGACTACAAACATTGTTTGTTTTTTGATAAGGTGTAGTTGGTTGCATACAAGATTGTTTCGGAAACTGTTTGGCAAGGTTTTTTCCTACATTCACAAAAAAATTATTGACATTATTAGCTGACAAAAGTGGTGAGAGATTAGTAAGTAATAAACTCGAATTTGATTCCCGCTGTTTTGTAATATATGTGACGTTTTTAATATGTTTCCAAAGTTGTTTGCTATTTTTACCTGCTCTTATTAATTGATTTTTATCGTAATTAATTTTTTAATTCTTTAATAGATTGTTGCAGAAATTTCTGTATCTTTTGTAAGTTATAAGAAGTATTGGATTATCAGGGTTTCTTTTAGTTCTCTGATGAAGTTTATCTCTGTGCCTGATACACCGAATAAGTCCAGGAGTACCCATGGTTTAATATTATAAAATTTCTTATTTACTGTAGAAATTGTAGTATTATGTAATATTGCTTGTTGCACATTATTTATTAAGTACGATAAAGATATGTCGGCGTCAGCAGAATTGTACACTGGGCTAAAATCAATGTTGCATAAATCATATTCGAGTTTGTTTATGTTTAAATTGGACTTTGTGTGTGAACGATTCAGCTTAGGCAGCGTTAAATTTACGTTTAGTAGGACAGCGTGATGATCAGTGATTGTTGAGTTAGTAACGAGGGTAAGATATGGTAAGTTTGACTTAATCATCACATGATCAAGACATGAACCACTCTGATGTGTAGGCAAAGTATGAGCAGCGAGAAGGCCATGGTATGAACACAAATTAAGATAATCTTGGGTTCCCGCATCGCAATTTCCAGAACTAATGTTAATATTTAAATCACCTGTTAGTATAATATTTTGAAAAGGGCTTAATGCCTGTAAAGTCTTGTTTAAGGAATTATGAAAAGAATCTAAATTTCTAACGGAGGGGGATCTATACATTGCAACTATCGCGGTAGTTAACCCAATTTTGATGACTAAACAATTACTCTTGCAGTTTTGCAGATCTAGTTCCTCAACTGTGACCTTTAGTGATTCTTTAGCGTAAATGACCACTCCGTCATTTTGATTGTGGTTTAATGTGCTATAAAATAAGTTATATCCCGGCAATACTGGGAGGTTATCATGACGATTTGTTAGCCAGCACTCGGTTAGTACTATTATATCACAACTAAAGTTAAGTCTATGTAAAGTAACGCTAAAGCTGTCTAGATTTTTGTAAATACTACGAATGTTTTGGGTTAGTATAGTTAGTGAATTTTGATATTCGGATAGGTATTGTTTGCAGTCCTCTACCTCACAAGTCTTTGAATTATTTAAAAGTGTATTATCTATTTCGGTTATAAAATTAATATCCATACAAACGAAACTGAAATATATTAATAAATTACGCCTAAAATGTAAATGAGTATTTGGCGCTCTTAGGCGCCTTCATAATCTATCGAGTTGATATACCTGTACTCGGCAGCTTTTTTGGCCGGACATTCGAGGTCTCCCGTTTTATGGTTCGCTTGTTTTTTGAAGCGCATGCATGTTGCACATTTCGGTGCATTTGCTTTCTTTGAACAGTCTTGGGTTGAGTGCCCATCTTCACCGCAACGTCCACACGTAGGGATGACGGTTTTGCATGTTTTCGCCGCATGACCGTACTGTTGGCACTTGTAACATCTAGTTACCAGGGTGTAATCTCGTACAGGACAGGACGTCCAGTTAATAAATAATCTGTCCTGAGTGATGAGAACTTTACGAATTATGGCTGTTACTTCTATTATATAGTTACAGTTCTCAGCATCTTTCTTGCCAGATTTGTGGCTTAGTTTTATTGAGCTCACAAATGTATCTCGGGACATAGTTGGCAGTTTATCGGCTAAGTTTTGTTCATAAATACATTTATAAACTTCAATTTCGGCCATAGATGCTGGAACTCCTATTACTATAATTCGTGGTTTGCGCTTTTGAGGTTCACCGATAGTAAGGCTTGAAGTAGCACTCTGGACTGATTGTTTGAGCTTTTCTAAGTCATCTTTAGTCTCAGTGCTTATTATGACTCCTCCTTTTCTTATTTTGCGTACTCCTCGAACTTTGAGCTTCATTTCTTCAGGGCATATGAGGTTTTGGACTATATTCTTAGTATCTTCACTGGTCTTTGAGTTATCACTAGGATAAATTGCTACTGAACTAAAGGTATTTGGACGAACAAAGCTGTTGGACCGCTTCTTAACCATATCAGCAAAAGATGTAGGGCTTTCTGCAGCTTTTTTGGTAAAAGATTCCTGGATTGTCTGCTTAATCTCAGTTAGACTATGTGCCAGTTCTCGTTCTTCGGTCAAGGTTTTAAGGCAAGTGTGGGTATGTACGGCTTTTTGCTTTAGCGATTGGTATTGAATCGCCATTTGTGCAGCTCCGTGTCCAACTTTTCGGCAGAGGTTATTTATTTTTAACTTCTGTTCAGAGTTTAGCTTTCCATCAGAAGTAATAGAACAGACCTCGTTCAAACACTGCTCAATAGAACCCAACCAGTTTTGTATCTCCGGAGTTGAGACAACTTCAATATGCTCATCCTGGTCCTGCCTCAATTGTTAGGGTGGCGCCGGTGTCGGTGGGGGAGTGCGACGCATCATCCCGCTCCGATTAAACGGGCTGCCTTCCATTTTTTAAGATACACTTAATTTATTGTTCATTATTTAAAGGTAATCACTATAAAGTTACTATGAACACGCTAAAACATACACTAAACTGGGTCACTGATTATGCAATTGTTAATTTAATTAATTTATGTTTTGCATCGATGGGCACGTCTGTATGCGGGGAGTGCCTATACCTCTACTCTGTGGTTTATCAACCACACGATAAGAAGGAGAAGAACTAGCGGTCTCGTGGCAGTTCTCCTACACTCTCGTTATGGATCGCTCATCGGGTACACAGCGTAGAATACCTGCTATGGTCTCGTAGCAGCTAGTTTATGCTCTCGTAGTAGCTGACGCAGGGTAGAGAGTGTCGGCCATCCACTACAGCGCGCAGCTGTCTATCCGCACGTTTACATATATGAACATCACTAGTCACTACATGTTTGAGTGACACTTGATTACGATATGAATGAGATTAAAGGCTGTAGATATTTTAAAGTGTATCTTGTTACGCGTAAGCTCTGTTATTAACTGGTCAATAGTCCATGGATGGAGCGGGACAGGTATACCAAAGAAAAGATGGATAGATTGTGTGACCGATGACATGAATGAAACGGGAGTGAACGATATACGGCTAACAGAAGAGAATGGAAGAGACAAACACATGGCGCCGACCACAAATAACTTGGGACCAGGCAGGAAGGTGATGATGTGTCACTGTCATTTGGAATGTGGATGTTTGGATTAATGTAATTTACTAAGTTTTACCTGAGAACTAAAATAGTGTAGAAAAGATAATCTAGCTCGAAAGTGGTTATAACATTAACTAAATCACTGGCACAGTACACTGTTTTAAAATTCAATTACTATTGTTCCTTACTGCTGGTACCACTCGGTCACTCGGTCCACTGCTGGTGTCTCTTTCGAGAATGTGGCGCAACTGACAGTAAGACTCGTAATATATATATATGTGTCGCAGCTGCATTGTAGAATCCGCTGTTTTACAAAACAGTACTGTTTTATAAAACAGCTGAACGACGTTCAACTGGATTGCCATTGCAATACGTTTAACAAAACAGCTACCCACCTTTAGACGTAATGCAGAATGACATATCTACTGTGGGACAGGTTTGTTTATTGTATAGGTATATTAAATAGATAGTCACCAGTCAAGTAAAAAAAAGAAACTGTATTCTGATTTGACTTTCCGTGGCTGGGTCGACGGAGCCCCGCTTCGCGGGGCTGCTATTTTTGTGTCTGTAAGGTTAGAAAAAACTTAAACACGAAGAGGATGACGAGGGTAGTTCGCTCGCTACGCTCGCTCACTGGCCCCCGTCATCCTCTTCGAACCTAACCTGTCCGTCTCGGGATACACGAAACTCCCGAGCTCGCTTCGCTCGCTCATGGATCAATTTCGTTTATTTTCTTTCATTATTCCGATATATTGTCGACTATTATAGTGGTTTAGTATTTACATAATTCAATATTTTCTCCTTTTTTTTTTGTTATTGACAAGTAAAATAATGTTAGGTTATTATTGTTAAGATATACAGAGCCATATGCGACAAAATTTCGAACTAAAATCAACAATCTGACAGTTCATTTCACACTGTTTTACATAATCTCTGATCGTTGACCCGCTGCATTGATAAACGCAAAACGTTCATACATTTCTGCGTGTTATAGTTCAGTAATTATGTAAAACCGCTAAACGTCGTTCAGCTGTTTTTCATAACAGTACTGTTTTGTAAAACAGCTAGCAGTTTTGCAAACCAGCTGATTCTACAATCCATCTGCGACATATATAATAATCTAATATTATAAAACATAGCCAACATTTTAGCAACATGCCAGTAAAGTATATGCTGCGCCGACCCCAAATAAATAAGGATAAGGGGGATGATGATGATGACTGACGCACAATTACTGGTTAAGTTACAATGGTCACAAAGCAAAACAAAGTGTAGCAGATGTTGTAAGTATTTATTTGTTCTGCAGTGGTATGTTACATGTAAGTAGAAAAATAACCTCTTACTCGATCCAATCACAAACAATTTTGTAATAAAAAATATTCTGATGATGTAAGGCATATTCTATCATCTATGTATGCATCTATATATATAGCAAATAAATTAAAATTAGTAGAGTGTAATAAGGCAACATGTTATTTTGTTTGCTCCGGGTCTGTGTGTTCGTGTATTAAATCTGTAACATTACAAGACGGCGGTACACAGGGAACAAGCAATACCGGCGCTCCATCAAGAAAATATTCGATATTATGTTTGCACATTTTATTAGAAATTATGTTTTCTTTTAATAAAGAGTTTTCCACTAATAAATGCGTATTTTTTTATATTGAATATTCATATACATTGGGAACAACAAAAGGGAGAGTAGAAATCTTATAAAATATGTTAATTATTATGTAGATGTGTTCACAAGTTGGACACACAGGTAATGAAATGTCCAGCTGTGTTAACATTGACATCGTGTACCGACTCAAGATGACCTTACACTGACCTTGACAGTTGAATATTTTCTATGTACTTTCTCTGTTAATCTAAGAGATCACAGATATGTGCAGTAGAAAAAAACCGTAAGAGAAAAATTGGGCTTAATACCTAGTCTGAAATCGAAACGAAGTTAGCTAGCGTGGTGATCAACGCACGTGCTTTATCTGTATGAGAAGAAGCGTTCAGACACTCGCCAGTAAATCGAAACGAAGTTAGCTAGCGTGGTGATCAACGCACGTGCTTTATCTGTATGAGAAGAAGCGTTCAGACACTCGCCAGTAAATCGAAACGAAGTTAGCTAGCGTGGTGATCAACGCACGTGCTTTATCTGTATGAGAAGAAGCGTTCAGACACTCGCCAGTAAACCAAACCTATGGGGTACTTACCATTGACCTATCATCTTAAATATATTAACATTCGTGAGACATATTCATATCAATTATTGTTCACCGGTTACTACTCACGTGCATTTTTCTAGTGACTAAACAATAATTGATATAATCTAAAATTTGGTAAGAAGCAAGGTCTAACAGCACGAATGAAGGAATAGATCCGAAAATTGTAATTTTGTAGATAAATCGCATTTTTTACGATTACCAACTCTAATTCGCAGTTGAATTAATGAACCGTGATGTATAGCTGTGTATATGAGTTGTTTTGTACCGCAAAGTTAAATTGGTCCTTAATCTGTTGGCTCGCTATAATACGGAACCCTCGGTGCGCTAGTCAGACTCGCACTTGTCAGATTGTTTAATGTATCGCATGAGATACCGTTATGAAAAATGTATATCAAACTGTATAATTTGTAGCAATAATTGTAAGAGCGTGTGTTCGTGTAAATGTAAAGTTATTGTAGTGACTGTAGCCGGGTCACTGGGAGGTGGGTTCGGTTCCGGTCAGAGCTTGTCCCTCGAGCGGTCACACAACAACAACGGACTGGATGGTTGCGGGAACACCTGTAAGTTTGTTTGTGTTCGCCGAACGCTGACTAATTGATAAACGATAACGCGCAGCCGTCGTGATAACATTAATTACTGCATGCCGCGACATGTTCCCTTGTGCTAATTATCATGTTCCCACTTGTTACAACGTGGAGTACTGGATGCCGGTCTACAGAGTCATACAATATTAATTGTTTATCTGCCTCACTGGTGTAGTGGACGTATGCACGGCTGATGCGTGTGATGCTGGGTTCGATTACTGGGTTAGGCAAAGTTGCAACTTAGAATTTGGAAACATATCCGATAAATGGGAATAGGCTCAGCAATAAAATTATTTAATTCGTTTATGTATTGAGTAGACTAAGATGGGTATGTAAGCTCAGTGCTTATATATGGCTTAATATTTTGGGAAAAGTGTACAGAAATAAAGGGAGTTTTTCTGTCCCAAAAGCGCTGTATTAGAGCCATGGTTGGTATTCCACTTGACGAGTCTTGTAAACCTCATTTTAAAAGGCTAGGTATTAACTCTGGCGAGGTTGTATATCTGTGAAATAGGAACATTTGTAAAAAACAATACAGACTTATTTTATATGACTAAAAACAAATATATACGAAATACAAGAAACCCCAACAGACTAGTACTAGAGACAAAGCCAAGAATAATATGTATTAAATGTATTAAAAACATAGTTATACCATGTGTACAAACATATTTAACAAAACTCCAGAACCGATTAGGCAGCTTCCATTAAATAAATTTAAAAAAGCCTCAAACACTGGTTACTGGACTAAATATATTATAATATAAATGAGTTGTGTAAGTAGCTAATTAGCATACAAATATAGTTGTAAGATATGAAACTGTAATTAATTTTATTTGTCTGTGCATTGACTTAATGTTATTGCTAGCAAACATTCACATGCCACTTGGAGGCTAAATAGAAGGGCTATATAAGGTCCTAATTTATAAGGTAACTTCCTTTTATGTTTTTATATAAAGTTTATTTTTTATATTAATAAAGAACTAACATTGTTGACACGTAACTAATTTAATTACACTGAATTTTTAGGTTGCCACATGTATTTGACGGACTTTGCTGAGTATTTGGAGAATATAATAAAATATTTAAAAGTACAAACTATTTACCTCAAAGTTTTCTTATTAGTAACTCAGCTTTTATTAAATCAAAGGCCACACTATTACTATCTTTAGTTATATTAATTAAATCAAAGGCCACACTATTACTATCTTTAGTTATATTAATTAAATCAAAGGCCACACTATTACTATCTTTAGTTATATTAATTAAATCAAAGGCCACACTATTACTATCTTTAGTTATATTAATTAAATCAAAGGCCACACTATTACTATCTTTAGTTATATTAATTAAATCAAAGGCCACACTATTACTATCTTTAGTTATATTAATTAAATCAAAGGCCACACTATTACTATCTTTAGTTATATTAATTAAATCAAAGGCCACACTATTACTATCTTTAGTTATATTAATTAAATCAAAGGCCACACTATTACTATCTTTAGTTATATTAATTAAATCAAAGGCCACACTATTACTATCTTTAGTTATATTAATTAAATCAAAGGCCACACTATTACTATCTTTAGTTATATTAATTAAATCAAAGGCCACACTATTACTATCTTTAGTTATATTAATTAAATCAAAGGCCACACTATTACTATCTTTAGTTATATTAATTAAATCAAAGGCCACACTATTACTATCTTTAGTTATATTAATTAAATCAAAGGCCACACTATTACTATCTTTAGTTATATTAATTAAATCAAAGGCCACACTATTACTATCTTTAGTTATATTAATTAAATCAAAGGCCACACTATTACTATCTTTAGTTATATTAATTAAATCAAAGGCCACACTATTACTATCTTTAGTTATATTAATTAAATCAAAGGCCACACTATTACTATCTTTAGTTATATTAATTAAATCAAAGGCCACACTATTACTATCTTTAGTTATATTAATTAAATCAAAGGCCACACTATTACTATCTTTAGTTATATTAATTAAATCAAAGGCCACACTATTACTATCTTTAGTTATATTAATTAAATCAAAGGCCACACTATTACTATCTTTAGTTATATTAATTAAATCAAAGGCCACACTATTACTATCTTTAGTTATATTATTAAATCAAAGGCCACACTATTACTATCTTTAGTTATATTAATTAAATCAAAGGCCACACTATTACTATCTTTAGTTATATTAATTATTTAGTTATATTAAATCAAAGGCCACACTATTACTATCTTTAGTTATATTAATTATTTAGTTATATTAAATCAAAGGCCACACTATTACTATCTTTAGTTATATTATTAAATCAAAGGCCACACTATTACTATCTTTAGTTATATTAATCAAAGGCCACACTATTACTATCTTTAGTTATATTAATTATTTAGTTATATTAATCAAAGGCCACACTATTACTATCTTTAGTTATATTAATTATTTAGTTATATTAATCAAAGGCCACACTATTACTATCTTTAGTTATATTAATTAAATCAAAGGCCACACTATTACTATCTTTAGTTATATTAATTATTTAGAAAACTAAACACCCTTTTAAGCATTGTTTACGCTGTTTGTGTGAAGGTATTGAGTTTTGTCGGGAGTCTGGAGAACATTTAAAATGTCGGAAGTATCAAGGCGAATCCCGACCATCAGGCAACTCTTATTGTATAGTACACCTCAATACAGTGCTAAAAATACAGATAATTAAGATGAATAATTGTACCATCGCACACGAGCCCTCTCCCCCCTCCCCTCGCGCCCCCCCCATCTCATCTGTGTCCTCACATCGGTCACAGTGATGCATCGGTGATGTGACTGCGAGCGACCGCTACACAACACGGTGTTAGTGTAATCATATCAACATTAACATGACTGGTTTGTGACACTTGAAACTGATGGAAAAACTTAGATTGGTCTTCCAGAAAGGGTGGCTTGTCTATTTTTAGTTTTAAATAAAACATCTCCCTACTGTAGGAATTTCTTTCTGTATTGTGGGTGCGTCGATAGACATAATGTATCAAATAATTAGACCCACAACAATGATCTGAAGATCATACAAATATTTGCTCCACGCAGGAATCAAACCCGCGCCACGCAACGCAGCAGCCGGTCTCTCGACCACTGCGCAAACCGCGTCATTCACACGTGGACATTTGAGATTTGAACTAATAGTATAAGCAAGAGGGCAGTACATGTAATCATCGTAGGAATAACCTAAACATAAAAGTTTTTCCTCAGAAAATAAACGGTTCACTTAGTTACAAACTTACAACGGTTAGACATTTTACTGACTAAATATATATAAACATAACATAGCATCACGCCTATATTCCCCGAAGAGGTAGGCAGACGTGTACACAATTGTACACCCACATTTCACCAATGCTGTTATTAAGTCCCATGTAATAGGTGGTGAGCCTATTGCAATCAACCGGGCACATTTCCAAACTCCGGGCTGCTACTGAGAATTTCCTAACAGAAAAACTCAATAACACTTTGCGCGACCCGGGAATCGAACCCGAGACCTCCTGCTCAGCAGTCGCGCTACGGACCACTAAACCAACGAGGCAGTTGAAATAATAAATATATATATATATATATCTATATACAGGCTGTGGTTTTGAATAGTGGCCATATTGTAGGAGCATATACAGCAACAAGTTATATGTTGTATAAAAATAGTTAAAACAATAATAGCCAAGGGGTCAACGTCCTATTCGTCTCGTAATAGCTGACGCTTCTCTGTGAAATTTTCTTATACTACGCACAACGCAGCAACGAGCGCGCCGCCCGACAAGTAGGTAGGTTGCATTCAAGTCAACAAACATGCATCAAAGACCTATCGAACATAATAAGACTACAATTTAGTTTAAAGATTGTGTTTTTATCTCATTATTGGTTTCTAAACTCCCATTCACACATCATAGTTTTTTTAGATTACGTGAGTACGATATTATTACCGCGAGACAGTCATTGTCATCTTTTTTTCTGTCTAGAGATTAGATCTGCAAGCTGATTACGTAACATAATCACATTGATTAGACAGTGTTATCAATACAGTAAAACGTGTAGTTGCCGATATGACAGATTGTTGCCGCGGTTCGCGGGTTCGGTTATGTTCCAAGTCTAGGTGTAGGTATGTGCATGAGAGGTTTGTTTCTGTAAATGCTTTGAAATGTAAACAATGCAATGCATCGCAAGTTAGTTACTGGGTTATTAAATTATTGGTGTTAAGGTCAACAGATCAGTCGACCGTGCAGCCTACGTGCGAATAATAACATGTACTTACGTATTGAATGTTCACTACTGAACTTATGTTACTAGTAATAATATTGTTCAAATTGTGCACCATAACAAGCGATACATAACTGGGCACGTCGCCTGTTGTTGTCTTTTAAACTACCTAACACCAGCACAAAGCAACACACTCAGCGCAATTGCACTACACTTGTAATTTCATCGGTATACACTAACTTTTTTACGTCACTACACAAATAAGTCTAGCGGCGTAAGGTCCGGGGACCGAGGAGGCCAAGGCACCCAAACGCGTCGGTGGTAGCTGCGCACTTCGTGTCCATAATGTGGTGATCCATCATCATGCTGGTAATACAGGTATTTCAAACTGCCTGTAATGCACCCAGTACAGTATTGTGTAGCAGCCAGCATCGTAGCATGCAATGGCATGCTCACTAAAATGTCTTGCTGATGGTGGCGTTGTGTATCGGGTCGTCGAGTTCCCTTCAAAATGGTTGAGTTCAGCGATGCTGATGCGCACGTCATACTCGTGAACGGGTGCTGTCTTTCGGGACTGGTCCGCTCGTAATTGCCTTGGTAATCGTTTTGGCTTTATAAACTTCTACTATTTCAATCATTTGCTTTTGTTTTCCTCTTACATTATTCTCACATACCATCAATACACCATTGTAATTAAAATTTTATTTAAAAAGAGTGTCTATGGAGTTTCTTGCCGGTTCTTCTCCATAAGGTCAACTTTTTTGGAACCGTGCACCTATCTTTGACGTTTTATAAGCGCTTGTAATTTGGTCTAAGTGAAATAAAAAAAATTGAATTTGAATTTGAATTTGGCGTCTGTCGGAGTGGCCACCTCCCCACGTAGATACGCACTGCACCACTCAACCACTATCACCAGCGAGGGCATAGGTACACGCGCACCATATCGACGTACTCACAGTATGAAAAAGGTACCCGATCGTAATTCGACCGCGCACGATTTCAACTTGTACGCTCGTTCACGTCAACCGACACATTAACAAATTTCGGTTGAGCCGCGGCGTCAGTGTTGGCGGGTAGGTACGGAGCGCGAGCGCGAGCGCCGCCGCGCCACGGGCCGCGCTGCCCGTCTTTGGCGGTACCCACGCTCGGCATTTGTCGACGCGCCGTGTTGTCTTTGTACCTACTGCGCGCGACGCGGCGATGGCTATGACACGACGTAGGTATACGCAAAAACAACTGTGAAATTAATTAGATTTTCTAAGGTATACATTTTTTTATTGTTGTGTAATTAGTTACACCTATAGATTCGTCTCCTTCAATTTGGCCACTATCTAGAACCACAGCTTGTACAACTTGACAAATCCACTATTTGCCCTTTTGCTGACGAGGGCTGAATACTACGTTACCTCTTCCGTTGATGTTGACAATGTTCAGGTGACGATGGGATATATATCAAAAAAAAAAGCAACAACATCTCTGTGTATTTAATACAACATATATTTCAATAATCACTATAATCAGTACGTCAGCCAAGCTAGTTTTCTTATATTTTTAAAGCAATCTTACAAATATTTGTACCGTGCGATTATTATTACGATAACATTATAGACAAACAAACATACGGAGAACGCACCGCTCACCAATATGTTCACAGTCACTTAATAATTTAATTTTGTTTTGTGTTGGTACTCACGGAGCCTTGTTATATTAATGTATGTACTCACGTTTGTAATGTTTACTTACGAGAAAAAAATAACATACCATCACGCTTGTATACTCGAAGGGGTAGGCAAGAGTGTGCATAGTCCTACACTCATATTTAACTTGTTACTTAACCCCATGTAATAGGTGGTGAGCACATTGCCATTGACCGGGCTCAATTCTAAACTCCGTGGTGCTACTAAGTGTTTTCTAAGAGAAAAGCATCTCGGTGACAATTTAAGTTTATTGTGTTTATGTTTATTGATGACATTATCTGCGTTGGCCTTAGAACTTACAAGGGTAAATATGTTGATGATTGGGTCGAGGGTATGTTACCAACGTGTAAGAGATTATAGTAACCTGCGACCTCGTGACACCTGCGATGAGTCCCACCAGCGCATGTAAGCCCTTGTTCACACTGAGACTCGTTTGCAGGGAGTTCATTAAATAAGTCTGACGAATGTGCATATTATTTTAACAGCTTGCAAAATGAACACGAGTAGGTATCTTAAATGTATGGGACAAATTAAGAACATACCCAGCGATGTGTACTTCCAGAAGGAATAAGCAGAGGTCCACCCACATGTTACCAGTGCCGATGTTTATTCCAAAGTATTTAATAGGTGGTGAATCTATTGGCTTGCTATATCTATTGGGCTGCTAGCTTGCTGCTGAGAATATTTTATCTGAGAAACCCAATAACTCTGCCCGACCTGGGAATTGATCGAGGACTCTCAGCAGCCGCTCCAACGAGCACTAGAACGATGAGGCTGATTCAAAGGATGTCACCTGTGCTAAATAATCGTCAATAAACATAGTATCATTCAGTCGCCTTTTATGAGAACAGTGTCGAGGCCAGTTTGTTGATTTTTATTTCATTTTAAGTTACATAAAAAAGTTCGCTCTCCGCGCGTCTCAGTACGCGCCCGCCGTTACAGTGCGATAGTGTGGCGCCTCAAATGCACACAAATGTGATTGTAGTCGCGATCCGAGGCGCGACGTAACAACCACTTACTTCACAAAGACTTGTTGATACGCTCATCATGTTGCAGGTTTGCATAATCTCACATGCAGGGCCGGATTAAGATCTGGCCATTTACAGTGTGAATGCGGTGTCTTCCCGCAGACAATGGACTACCATTGTGGCTCTTCCGCTCAATCTCCGTTCAATTTTAGGCACCCGTAAAAAACCTATGACCGCTTCTGAAGAGTCCTTCACAAGCGGTCACAGGTTTTTCACTTTCTAAACTTGAGTTCTTTTGCCATCAACTCGGAGGGCAAAAGGGGCTTCAGTTTCGGGGCCTCTAACAGAGTGAGTGAAGAATTTATTGACTGAGAGAGAACAAAGTTCATATTCATAGAGTATTTAGACTAACTAGTAACTTTAAAAACAGGAAAAGAATATTTTCCGTCTGCTAATATTCAAGGCGTCACTTCTCCGTTGCTCCAGGGCATCTAAAACTTTAAGCTCCGGCCCTGCTCTCACGAATAACGTTCCCCAATGTTATGTAGTTTTGCATACAAATGGGATGTGAGCTGTGATACATTGATATTTTTTTTATCAGTCTCTAAAGTTCTTTGGAAGCTTCCAGAAAGTGATATTGTGTGGTTTATGGATAGCATAAAAAATATAACCTTGAGATACAAGCACTGGGTTGAAGGAAAAGGACTAATTGGGCGGAATCTGATACAATGGTCCTATCAGTGTCCAGTTTGTTACCGCCTCCAACCGCTCTGCCGATAGCGAAATGGAATGTGGTTAACAGAAAATAATTGTCATCTTATAGGTTACGACACTCGTATTTAAATATTTAATAGTTCACGTTATGACAGCACGGTTGGAGTAGTATTGGAGAGGTCTGCTGCTGGGCTGTATGTCGATGTTCAAAATCCGCACGGAACAAATATTTGTTAAATCTATAGATTGATGTTCCTGGATTGTGTGTATGCGAGATAGGAATGTCGCTGGTGAAACTGCGGCCGCATATATATATAAAAATACCACACAAATGTACTACAAATAATATTTATTTGTTCACACACACAGTTACATCTCTATTAAAGTATTAATACAACTTTAGCTTTATAAGAAACAGTCTCAATCATTAATA
This sequence comes from Xylocampa areola, assembly GCA_935421205.1. Classification (NCBI taxonomy): domain Eukaryota; kingdom Metazoa; phylum Arthropoda; class Insecta; order Lepidoptera; family Noctuidae; genus Xylocampa; species Xylocampa areola. Next base: position 10,110,087 of record OW285226.1, on the reverse strand, counting down.
ATAACAATTTATTTCTAAACTACATAATCATATTGTACATATTTAATAATATTATAAATCCATTTGTTATTTTATTCAGATATAAATATAACAAGGCAATCGTAAATTAATTTGTAAAATATCAATTAAAATTATGTAAAGAAAACTAAATATTACTGAGGTCATTTCTTTTTTAATCTGTATTGTATAGGGCTGACGTATTTCATGTTACAATTCAAACATTTAAACTTATCTCGAATACTATAAAACACTATCACTTACAAGCTACACAATATACCGAATATAAACAAAGTTCAAAATAATAAAATATATAATAACTTTCGTGAGATACATACATATTCATTATTGTTCACCGGTTACTACTCACTTGTTGATTGTCCGACTAGTTTCGAACTCGAACGGACCCTTAGTCATGAGCTGAGCCCGCGGCGATGTCGCAAGTCAAACTGACAGTTCAGTTTCAGTTCTAAACTAGTCGGGCAATCCCGAAGAACGCAAGTGAGTAATAACCGCTAAACAACAATTAAGAGCACTTATAGTACAGATCCAAGGGGCGAAGGTTCAGTGATAGCCTAGTGTTATGAACATTATACTGGCAAGTTAAAGGCCGCATGTTTGAAACCAAGGCGTATTAGAAATTAACGCGGTGGTGAAGATAAACATCGTGAAGAAACACAGCACACCTGAGAGATGTTCTTGAAGATATATAAAGCCATGTCAGAGACCTACGGGCGGTATAAACTCTGACACTAGGTAGATGAGATCATTACTCTGATCCAACAAATCTGAACTCGCTTAACTGTGTTGGTGTGTGGTGACGCTTTCTGCCGCTGCCTGTGTGAGCCAATGAAAACTCGTTTTGATTTGACGCGCTCCTGAACAGATTCATTTGATCGGTCAACCCTGCGTCACGACACAATACGATACAGTAATATGAAGCTCCATATTCATATACTAAATTAAGCAGTATTAAAGCTTGATATAAACGGCTGGAAATCGGAGATCTTGGTACACGTCGGTACTCAACAGTCGCGAGTGCACCGCGGTTACGTACGGACGCAGATGCAAAACGATCCCGCACATTTATTTACGTAAAATATGGCGTGTTTTTGATTTATTAAACTAGGCAAAAGACAATGCATTTTTATGAAACATATGTTAGTCCATTACCTTCATACTACACTCACAATCACTTTGAAACTAGAAATAAAACCCAAGTATAAAAATAATTAAAATGAAGACTTACAACATTTGGGCAGCCCTAGTGCGTGTGTATTTACCGTGCGGCTGCAGGTAATTATTTAAGAACACTGCCGAGACAAAATACGGATTACTTTAGTAACTGTACTGTGGCATTACTTACTAGAATTGTATACTGGTCGACAATAGGCGACAAAACGCTCGTAAGTAACGCAGTACGTACTCTTTAACAGTAAAACACTAGTACTTCGTAAACAGGTGCATATTAGACACGTTATCGTTTCGAGGAACCTTTACTGAATTTAGGGTAGTATTCAAATAGATTTGTTAAAAGCAATCATATTACTACTTAGAACAAGCATCTTTTTAATCTTTTCATCATATTAACGTCATAATAACTTAAGAAACATATAAGTGATGGTAATTCATTATGAATAGCTATTAAAGGATGTCACTGCGAATATTTTTGATATAATCGAATAGACAAAAAAGATGGCTGGCTGTCCCTTTTCAATAACTATCCAATAGAACGCGTAAGACTTAATTCAAAATAAGATCAGAATCAGGTCAATTCATAGTACCAAGTTAGAGTATGACAACTCAGGACTTCAATCAATATACACGAACAGTATTAGAGAAACATTTAAAGAAATGTTTGTGCATAAGTTATTTGAATTCTTTCATAGACAAGTAATTCAAAAGTATTGTGTAAAAAAACGTACCTTCATTTATTTAATTCTTTTTTAATAATGATAATCGATTTTTCATTTAGTTTTCATTCTGTATGAGTTTTAGACTTTGGACCAGGTCGCTTTTTAGATACTTTTCCATTTTGATCAAATTTTTTAAGAGTTTTAGATTTTGGCCCTGGTCTTTTAACAGATTTATTAGATTTAAGACCTCGACTTGTGCTCGAATGAGTAGAATCTAGGCTTGATTTACCACTAGCTTGTTTACAAATATTAGTTGAATTTGGACTAGCTTCATTAGAATCTTCTTTTAGTTTATCAGAACGATAAGAAGCTGGACTCAGATTAGTTTTAGGATGAACAGATAGGTGGCTGGAATTTGAACTAGATTTATTAAAATTACATGTAGAGTTATTTTCGGATTCAGGTTGAACAGAATCTTGACTTGTATTATTACTTTTAACACTTGATTCACGGTTAAAATTATCATTAAGATTGTTGGAACCTATGTGTGCACTATTGATAGGATTATTTAAATCTGAGACTAGTTTATTAACAAGAGGAATAGAATCTGAACACGAATGATTTTTAAGTTGAACAAAATCTTGGTTTGTATTATTATTTTTAACACTTGATTTTTTACTTGAATTATCATAAGAATTATTGGAATCACCGTCTAAACTGTCACTTGGAATCTTAGGATCTGTGACTGGACTAACATTAGGACTATTACAATCTAGGTCTGAAGTATCTACAGGATTTGCGAATTTATCTTTAGCATTATATACATGATTTGCGTCTAGACTATTATTAGCATTGTTAGAATGTAGACTTGGATCCTTACTAAGACTATTAGAATCAGGAGTTAAATTGTTATTAGGATGACCAGAATCTGGACTTGAATTGCTATTTGTATTATTAGAATCCGGATTTGGACATTTACTGGAATTCGAGGATGAATCGTCATCAATTTCTATAATATCGCCGTCGTACAGTCTCTTGGGCACGTCCACTAGTTGAAGACCACTCGGCACCTCACATATTGCTAAAGGTCTTGGAATGGCTTTAATAAACTTTTGGGTATTTTCATTCTCCTCTGATGGTATTATACTATTTTCAGCATCTGAATTTGAAGTCAAATCGACAGATTCGGAGGGAACGATAGGAGTTGGCAATATCTGACAAACCGTCATAATGATAGCTCCAGGAATTGTCGGCACTCGCACAGTGACAGAATTTGTTGGAGTCAACGGCTCCGAAGTGGCTGGAGTTAGTGAAGTTAATGTGCGCGCGTACTGTTCTAATATCGATATATTTCCTTCGCACGGTTCACTATATATATTATCTTGCTGATAACGTGTTGCTGGCACATCGACGTTTTGATACGATGGTTCTAATGTTTTTTCTTTAACAACTTTAGTGAGTTCAGGGTCAGTATTTGTAGTATTGCTTGGATTTTCAGTACGCTTTTGTCTATCAGTCGCATTCGAAATGTTCAGAACCATTTCTTTATCCGTTTCGTGATCTGGTAATCCAAAATTAAGTAGTTTCTTTTTAGACGCTATCTTTTTTGGCATTTTTGGTGCTATTGGCATATAATTAGGTAGTCCCCTATGTTTCGTGAGTTGTGTACTTTGCGTCGGAATATCATTACATGAATATTTATCTTGGTGCCTAACATCTAACGTGAGTGAGATAACACTTTGCGTGGAACACAATTTTGAGTCGGACATATTACTTGTCGACGAGTCTGGCACCCGCACTAAAACATTTGGTAAGGATGGTGAAGAATTTGACCAAGTGTCATCTAATAAATTTAGTGGCGATTCGATTGACCTGGGGTCTGGTGGTAACTCATAATTAAGTAAAGTGGGTGGATTTTTTTGCGATATTGTACCACTTGCCGTATGTTTTGATAGTGTATCAGTATTAGATTTATTTCCATTACATTGGTTTTCAGGTAATTTGCTGGTGAAAGTATTGGCTGTCATTAAATGAATATACGGCCCATTCATATTTGTCTGTCGCTGCCTTTCTTCGTAGCCGTTTTTCGGGTAGTCTTCAGTTGGTTGACTCGGTGTAGGCGCCGCTGATAATGTAGCCTTATCCGAAGCACTGAAAATACTGGATGGTAATACGGGTGCTGTGGCTTTTTTTACATCAGCGGTGCCAAATGCAGGTATATGGAAGTGCTGCGCGTTGATAGCTTTCTGCCGTTCCCACTCTTCGTATCCGTCCTTCGAGTCAGTTGACTGACTCGATGCAGGTGCCGATGAAAGTGTGGGCTTTTTATCCGAAGGTGTAGGGACAGAACTGGGTTTCGGTATGGGCGCTGTGTTTTTTTTTACCTCTGCAATATTGATTGCAGGTATACGAAAGTGCTGTGCGTTGATATTCTTCTGTCGCTCCCACTCCTCGTAGTCGTTTATCGGTTCGATTGGTGGTTTCGGTTCAGGCACTGATGAACGTCTAGACCGTCTTTTTTTTTTCACTGGACGTGGAAAGTCCAACTTGGTGATCATTTTGGGCGCTGCGGCCTTTGATAATGGTGTGCTTTTTTTGACCGCATTAGACGCTGATGCAGTTACGGTCTTTGTGATGGTCGATGTGTTTTTCGAAGCTGTGGTCTTTGCTATTGTTGTGGCCGCTTTGGAAATTGTGACAGTTTTTGATGGTGTGGTATTTTTAACCACAGTAGACGCTGAAGCAGTTATGCCCTTTGTGGAAAATGATATGATTTCTGATGTTGTAGCTGCAGCAATTATTGCGGCTGCTTTGGTCATTGTGCCAGTTTTTGATGATGGTGTAGTATTTTTGGCTGCTATGGACGCTGCAGCAGTTACTGCCTTTGTAACGGCTGACGCGTTTTCGGTCGCTGTAAGAGTAGTGACCTTTGCGACTTTTGATGATGATGTGATATTTTTGACCGGCGTAGAAGCTACGGCAGCTACGGCCTTTGTGACCGCCGATTTGTGTTTGGACGCTGTGGAAGGTATGCAAGATGGTGTCTTTACAATCGTTGTGGCCGCTGTGGTATTTTTGGCCCGTCTGCCATATTGCTTACATGACTTAATAGCTTTAAGGACCGCTGTAGTCTTTGTAACTGTTGTCTTTGTCGATGTTTTGGTTATTGTGGCCGACGAGGACGCAGCGCTAGATGATAGAGAAATATTCTGTGACGAATGCTCCTTTTTACTAGGCTTTTTCATTTCTGTAATGAGTAAATTATTTTTTAACATATGCAATGGCGTCTAAAAACTACAAAGACTTTATATAATTTCGCAACTTACTGTCATGTGATGTTTCAGGGATGGCCTGTAAAATTAAAAAGTTAATTTAATCATATTTTTCAGCAGGTCATAAGATAGATATTAAACACAAAAAAATTTAAAAGAACAATAAGTGCACATATTTGTTATCACAGATGTACAACCTAACCCACCTTCATATTTGTAAATGTAAAAAATGTTTGTGGATAAGGAAATACGACCGCGAGCAAGGAGAAAATTTGCACTGTTCGGATATGTTGGTCTAATAAAGTGCCCTGACATCCAAACTATTGCAACTTTTGCTCACTAAGGCGAGTCCTGTAAAGAACTCCTGAACATTACCACGTAATTACTAAAAATCTTAACCTTGCTCACGATCGCTTTGTATTCAAAAACGAACTATCGAATTCGCTGATTCTTAACCGTAGAATAATGGGTCTCACACGACTGCCTAAAAAAAGAGGTGTTATGTTTAAAGATTCATGTATGTATGTTTTTGAGTTTATTTGTTCCAAACTATCTTCTAAATGTCGTAAACTGATTTAGATATATGCGATATGGTTAGGATCATTGCATTGTTTCGCAGTACTATCCTCGACTTCGAGAACATTCTTCAGTACCTTGTTTCACTATTTCATAAAATAAGTATTAACAAGTTAACAACGTTTGACACGCACACATCATAATAACAAAAACATACCTTAGCCTTCTGTTGTCCAAACAATTGAGCGTTGCAACAAAACAAAATTAATTTATTAAAGCGCTTGTCACCATATCTAATCTGCAGGAAGCAAGTTATTTCTATCGATTCTGGGCCCTGTCGTCTGGCCTACAGATAATGGAGTCTGGTCTGGTTGTTCGTAGATATGACAGTTGTGTATTGGCAATGTATGCAGATCTTTGGTGAATGTCAATAGTTGAATATGCGCAGGATCGTTTTGAGTCGCGTGCGCTTGGGGAGGTCTGCACTGTTATGGACTGATGACATGCATGACCTACTATTTTGGTCCTAATTTCAGCCAGTAGCTACCAAAGCTTTGTGCAAAATGTGCACATTTCACGGCGACAGTACCCAAGGACCATTTCTATTAATGACCAATATTTAATTAATGTAATTTATGGACCGTAAAATTATATAATTATACTTACAAAATAGGACGTTTTTTTAAGCCTAGCTCCCTAAAACCTTTATGGACCCTAAAATTAGCATTTTTGTGGAAATAAATAGTTTACAAACAATTCAGTGTATATACCTTCAGCATCTTGGTGATGTCACTGTGCAGCTCCAGCAGCTGCGTATTCAGCCGCGCGCGCACGCCCTCGTCACACAAGTGTGCGCAGCAACACGTGCACGCGCCGTCTGCGTGACTGTACACACGGACACGTTAGTGTGGGGACAACATTGTAGCGCAACAGTGGCGCAGCAACACGTGCACGCGCCGTCTGCGTGACTGTACACACGGACACGTTAGTGTGGGGACAACATTGTAGCGCAACAGTGGCGCAGCAACACGTGCACGCGCCGTCTGCGTGACTGTACACACGGACACGTTAGTGTGGGGACAACATTGTAGCGCAACAGTGGCGCAGCAACACGTGCACGCGCCGTCTGCGTGACTGTACACACGGACACGTTAGTGTGGGGACAACATTGTAGCGCAACAGTGGCGCAGCAACACGTGCACGCGCCGTCTGCGTGACTGTACACACGGACACGTTAGTGTGGGGACAACATTGTAGCGCAACAGTGGCGCAGCAACACGTGCACGCGCCGTCTGCGTGACTGTACACACGGACACGTTAGTGTGGGGACAACATTGTAGCGCAACAGTGGCGCAGCAACACGTGCACGCGCCGTCTGCGTGACTGTACACACGGACACGTTAGTGTGGGGACAACATTGTAGCGCAACAGTGGCGCAGCAACACGTGCACGCGCCGTCTGCGTGACTGTACACACGGACACGTTAGTGTGGGGACAACATTGTAGCGCAACAGTGGCGCAGCAACACGTGCACGCGCCGTCTGCGTGACTGTACACACGGACACGTTAGTGTGGGGACAACATTGTAGCGCAACAGTGGCGCAGCAACACGTGCACGCGCCGTCTGCGTGACTGTACACACGGACACGTTAGTGTGGGGACAACATTGTAGCGCAACAGTGGCGCAGCAACACGTGCACGCGCCGTCTGCGTGACTGTACACACGGACACGTTAGTGTGGGGACAACATTGTAGCGCAACAGTGGCGCAGCAACACGTGCACGCGCCGTCTGCGTGACTGTACACACGGACACGTTAGTGTGGGGACAACATTGTAGCGCAACAGAGGCGCAGCAAACTGTATACACGGACACGTTAGTAATAGAATCCATGTCAGGGACCATTCCTACGGCGCTGCCTACATAATGTGACAACGGAATAAAACGGATGCTTAATTTAAACGAGCTATTTATTAATAAATAAACGAAAAGAAGACACTTTTTAGTTTCATCGTAAGTTAAAAGTACTTTTTTGTAGTTTGTGTCGAAATACCTACCGTGATGCATTTCATTATAACTTTAATTTAATGATCTTCGTTGATTGTTTCCTTTGGCCGCTCGCTGACTCAAAATTAGTAACACTCGGTATTTTTCACTTTTCAGTTTCCATTTTCGGGGGTATAATAAATAATATAATAGACAATAGAATAGACAATAAAGTTACTATTATTATTCATGTAAATAATAATAGTAACTTTATTGTCTATTATGTGTGTGTGTGCGAGGGGCTCGTGGCTAAGTAACAGCCGCACAGATCGATCGATCGAGGTTAAGCTGCGCTTGCCACGGTTGGTCTTAGGATGGGTGACCATCATGTCATACCGAGACCCCTCCATGTCTCGGAGAGCACGTTAAGTCCTGGTTGTCAAATTAAGATCTATGACAGTCGTTACGGGTAGTGAGAGGCCTGAAAGTCTGACAAATAGTCATACCACGAGATATCTTGTTACCCAGTAACTGGGTTGTGGTCAGATAGGCAGTCGCTCCATGTAAAATACTGGTATTCAGCTGCATCCGGTTCGACTGGAAGCCAACCCCAATGTTATTGGGAAAAGGCTAGGCCAATATATATAGGTGTGTATATGTGTGCGCGTGCGCTGGTGTGTGTGTGTGCATGCGCCTGTGTGTGTGTGTGTTCGTGTGTGTGTGTGTGTGTGTTCGTGTGTGTGATTTTAATTACACATGCGATGCTTGTAAGACTTTTAAAATTTCTTCTAACTCGAGGAGCCATTAATACTTTAATTTTTTCGTTTAAAGTAATTTTTTATTTGTAGACGCCATATCGGGTAAAAAGGAGTAAATAAAAAAGAGTAAAAAAAGTAAAAAGACAAGGGGTCGTCTTCCCGGTGTTCCATCTGCCTTTTTGACATATTCCATAATAATCTACTTCACCTAAACTTATATAGTCTTATACCTCTTTAGCAAACCATACCATACATTCCCCTCAGTCATAAAATGTTCAAACTATACAAAATATCAACTTCCACCGTTCTTTTAGCTCCTGCATTTAATTTGAGTTGCCTCTTGCTACGAAGTCGGTGCTCAGTGAAACGAAATATTGTTCATTTGTTTTATTTTCTAAGTTTTATAAGTCTCCGAATGGAGAAGTACAAAATTATACTTCATAATAATAAAAATCTTGTGTCTGGTATAGCGAGCCAACAGAATAACTCGATTGTTAATAATGATTTTTATTAAACAAATATTTCGAATTTTAATTGACGTGACAACGATATTCAGCCGTTTTCGACGTTCGACTAACCAACAATGTCCACTTTATTTCAAATTGGCACATATTATCTCAAATTATTTATGATACAATCTTTATATATGTGTGTGTATGTTCATTTCGAGCGAAAACAATGTGTGATGGTCCAGTGTGTCACTGGTTGCAACTGATCGCTTTCCAGTCCACTTCGTCGTCCACGACACGGTTCTCTAGCTGGTGTTGGCGGTGCTCGTCCTTGGGCACCAGCAGCACGTCGCCAGCGGCCGGCCGCTGCAGGCAGTACTGCTGGCTCGACAGCTGCCTCCCTCCTGTGTCGCGCAGGTTGTGAAACACGTGCGTGTAGAGCGCGGAGAGCCTCTGCTTATACAGTTTCCTCTCATCAAGGAGTGCACACTGTTCGCTCTTCACCACCAGCTTGCGCTCCCGGACCGCGCGCAGCTGGTCAGTTTGAGAGGCGGTGAGCTGCACAAATCGCTGGCGGCGCCTTCTCGCCGACACCCTGTTCTTCTCGCGTTTCCTAATTGTCATTATAAGAGACTGCTGCGCTTTGTTCAACTTGCGCTTGTATTCGGAGAAATCTTCTATGGGCATGTTGGCGATGTCCTGCACGTTCAAGGGTATATCGAGTGCTCTAGTCTGTGCCTTATCTTCGGACATGTCGCCAGGTTTTTGTGGTGGAGCTTCCTCGTGCGTGGCGGCGGGCGGTCGCGGGTCGGTGGCCGGCGCGCCGCAGTACGTGTGGTCGGCCGCCACTCGGCGCACGCGCTCGACGGCGGCGAGGGGGAAGCGCGCTGTGTCTGTGTGTGTGGAGGGCCTTTCTCCCAACAAACGAAGTGTTTTCTCAGGTCGGTGCGACACTGCGCATGCGCGACCGTATGATTTATAGTTCCGACTCAACGTAAAGCTGCGGAGCTCATGTGGCGGGCCCGTGCGCGGCGGGGCGCCCGGCGCGGGCCCGCGCCCCCGGTGCGGGGGCGAGTGACGTGTGATCGTGTCTGTGTCACAGTGTGTCTCGTTAAGTGATATTTCCTTGTCCTCACTAACGGGCACTTCACTGGAAGAGCAGAAAAAATAAAGCATTAGATGTAATATATTCTGCTGCCTCGTCGGTCTTATGGTCCTAAGCGCGACTGCTGAGCATGACGTTCTGGGTTCGATCTCCAAGTAGGGTAAAGTATTATTGAGTTTTTATTTAAGGGAATTTTCAGTTACAGTCCGGAAATTGGAATTGTACCCGGTAGATGGCAATGGGCTCATCACCTATTACGTGAGACTTAATAACAGCATATGTGAAATACGGGTGTACATCTGTGTAAACCTCTGCCTACCCCTTCGGAGAACAGAGGCGTGATGCTATGTTATGTATATTCTGGTCTCACATATAGCTCACACGATCACACGTCACTGTGTTTATTTACTTCGCAATTCTTAATAAATAATTAGTGTTTTCGCGATACTAAAGTTATGCATTAATATTTAAATGTTTACCCCATGATTCACCAGCCATGTACATTGTCTCTGATAAGCTGGCTGAAACAAGAGTTACGACGAGATTGAACATAACACACAAGTGCGCGCACACACACAAACAGACGCGTGCACACACATACAAACAGACGCGTGCACACACACACAAACAGACACGTGCACACACACACACAAACAGACGCGTGCACACACACACAAACAGACGCGTGCACGAACACACACACATTGAAAAATGCATTTACATTGTCATTTTGACCTTAAGACAAGGGGCTTGTGGCTAAGTAACAGGCGCACAGATCGATCGATCGAGGTTAAGCTGCGCTTGCCACGGTCGGTCTGTGGATGGGTGACCATCATTTCATACCGAGACCCCTCCGTGCCTCGGTGAGCACGTTAAGCCGTTGTTCTCGGTTGTCAAATTAAGATCTATGACAGCCGTTACGGGTAGTCAGAGGCCTAAAGTCTGACAACTAGTCATACCACGAGATATCGTGTTACCCAGTAACTGGGTTGTGGAGGTCAGATAGGCAGTCGCTCCATGTAAAATACTGGTATTAAACTGGAAGCCGACCCCAATGTAATTGGGAAAACGCTAGGCAGATATATATTTGACCTTAAGACACTACATTTTAATTATACTGCATGAATATATTATCCACAGCGGAAATTTAAAAATTGGATTGTACCTATGTTTTGTTACAAAACATAAATAGTAAAACCTTTTACATCTCATACAAACACTCTTCTTATTTTCATATTTAAAACTTCTGCGGTTGACTAAGATGCATTCTCTTTAACGACGAATAAATAATCCTCACTTAACGTAACGTGTCGATGTACAGCAAAGAAAGAAAGAAATTAAGATTATTTGATACTTGTGCAGCGTTGTAAAGTACAGTACAGTACAGTACAGTACAGTACAGAGCGGCGCGTGTAACATATGTTGTACAAGTGAGTACATACTTGTGCAGCGGTATGTCCGGGAAGCCGTAGCGGCGGCGCGTGTCGTTGTACAGTACAGTACAGTACAGTACAGTACAGTACAGAGCGGCACGTGTAACATATGTTGTACAAGTGAGTACATACTTGTGCAGCGGTATGTCCGGGAAGCCGTAGCGGCGGCGCGTGTCATTGTACAGTACAGTATAGTACAGTACAGTACAGTACAGTACAGTACAGTACAGAGCGGCACGTGTAACATATGTTGTACAAGTGAGTACATACTTGTGCAGCGGTATGTCCGGGAAGCCGTAGCGGCGGCGCGTGTCATTGTACAGTACAGTATAGTACAGTACAGTACAGTACAGTACAGTACAGAGCGGCACGTGTAACATATGTTGTACAAGTGAGTACATACTTGTGCAGCGGTATGTCCGGGAAGTCGTAGCGGCGGCGCGTGTCATTGTACAGTACAGTACAGTACAGTACAGTACAGTACAGTACAGTACAGTACAGTACAGTACAGTACAGTATAGTACAGTACAGTACAGTACAGTACAGTACAGTACAGTACAGAGCGGCACGTGTAACATATGTTGTACAAGTCAGTACATAGTTGTGCAGCGGTATGTCCGGGAAGCCGTAGCGGCGGCGCATGTCATTGTACAGTACAGTACAGTACAGTACAGTGTAGTACAGTACAGTACAGTACAGAGCAGCACGTGTAACATATGTTGTACAAGTGAGTACATACTTGTGCAGCGGTATGTCCGGGAAGCCGTAGCGGCGGCGCGTGTCGTTGTACAGTACAGTACAGTACAGTACAGTACAGTGCGGCACGTGTAAAATATGTTGTACAAGTGAGTACATACTTGTGCAGCGGTATGTCCGGGAAGCCGTAGCGGCGGCGCATGTCGTTGTACAGTACAGTACAGTACAGTACAGTACAGTACAGAGCGGCACGTGTAACATATGTTGTACAAGTGAGTACATACTTGTGCAGCGGTATGTCCGGGAAGCCGTAGCGGCGGCGCGTGTCGTTGTACAGTACAGTACAGTACAGTACAGTACAGTACAGTACAGAGCGGCACGTGTAACATATGTTGTACAAGTGAGTACATACTTGTGCAGCGGTATGTCCGGGAAGCCGTAGCGGCGGCGCGTGTCGTTGTACAGTACAGTACAGTACAGTACAGTACAGTACAGTACAGAGCGGCACGTGTAACATATGTTGTACAAGTGAGTACATACTTGTGCAGCGGTATGTCCGGGAAGCCGTAGCGGCGGCGCGTGTCGTTGTACAGTACAGTACAGTACAGTACAGTACAGTACAGAGCGGCACGTGTAACATATGTTGTACAAGTGAGTACATACTTGTGCAGCGGTATGTCCGGGAAGCCGTAGCGGCGGCGCGTGTCGTTGTACAGTACAGTACAGTACAGTACAGTACAGTACAGTACAGAGCGGCACGTGTAACATATTTATTTATTTATTTATTTATTTATTTTTCTTTGGGAAACAAACAGCTTATATATATAAAGGTTAGATTTGTAGTTTCTAAAATAGATGTTACTTAAGCCTAACGTTTCCACAAGTAGGTATACATATTATATAGATAAACTTAACCTATGCAACACTAACATCATTTAGAAATTATGCTTTGTGGAAAAGAAATTATGGAATACGAGTCGCCGAAATTGTGGTGCCGTGATGCAAAATAGATCAATGTCATAAAGTTTGACATGTTCATTAAAGTTTTTAATGGTACGTGGAAAGTATGAATTTGAACGATAGCTTGTGTCAACTGCAGGAGCTGATAAACAGACAGGATTCCGAAGATATCTCCTGGGAGCATAAAGTTCAATATTTCTGAGAAGTTCAGGAGAGTCAATACCACTATTAGCCAATTCAATGAGAAAGGTCATGTCAGCCGTGGATCTCCGCATATAAAGTGGGAGTATGTGATGCCTTTTACATCGAGAGATATAATCATCATCGAATATTTTCGTTTTAAATTGTAAGTATCTCAAAAATCTTTTTTGTATAGATTCAATTTTATTAATATAAACATTATATTGGGGATTCCACAGCTGGCTAGCATACTCAAGTATGCTTCTAACAAATGAGCAATATAAAATCTTCAGGGTCTTTACATTTTTGAAATTTGATCCGGTCCTAATAACAAAACCTAAAGCACGGGAGGCCTTACTTACTATATGATCGACATGTTTGTCAAACAACAATTTGGAATCAAGCATAACTCCAAGATCCTTTATAATCTGAGCTCTTGATAGTACCTTATCTTTTAAAGTATAATTAAAAACACACGGGTTCTTTTTTCGGGTGAAAGTCATAGCAAAACACTTAGAAACGTTCAGATCTAGTTTATTAATAATGCAGTACTGCGCTAAGCGAGAGAGGTCTCCCTGTAATTGAAAACAGTCAGTATAATTTTTGATATCTTTAAGGATCTTCATGTCATCAGCATATAATAAAAACCGTGAATTTAAAAAGCATATATTAATATCATTTATAAATATTATAAACAAGAGAGGACCAATCAAAGAACCTTGTGGAACTCCAGATGGAATGGAGATCCAATCTGATTGAAAGCCATTAATAGCCACAGCTTGTGTTCGGTTAATAAGATAGGAATTAAACCAGCTGTGTAAGCTTCCAAATACTCCAACCTGTTGTAATTTATGGAGCAAGATACCATGATCAATGCGGTCAAAAGCTTTACTGTAGTCAGTGAATATAGCGTCAGTTTGCCCTCCATTGTCCATGCCACGTGAAACTATGTCATTAGCTAGAATAAGATTAGTAACCGTGGAACGTTTTTTGAGAAATCCGTGCTGTTCATTAAGAAAGGATTGGGAAAGCACAGCGTAGAGCTGTTTATGCACAATTTTTTCAAGTATTTTAGCAAAGATACATAGTTTGGAAATTGGTCTATAATTTGTTATATCATTTCGATCACCCTTTTTAAATATAGGTGTAATGAATGCTGATTTCCAAATATTGGGAACTAAACCTTCAGTCATCGATCTCTTATAAAGAATAGTAAGAGGAGACACAAGACTATGACAGCACTTAGTGATAATTACTGGACTGAGTCCATCCGGACCCGCACCTTTAGTAAGATCTAGGCCCTTCAGCAACTTTAAAATGTCTGTGGGATTAATTTCTACATCCGAAATAGTATTACTTAAGTAACTGCAATGAGAGAAATCCGTGTTGGTAGTCAAATCCGGTGTTAAATAATTCGTGTGGAAATACTTGATAAAATGATTACACACTGCTTGTCCTGAGTTTGCACTCGAATTTTCATAGTACATAATCGAAGGGAGTGCGTTATTCGCACCACGGGATGACTTAACAAAAGTCCAAAAAGCTTTAGGATTGTCATTTGAGATGCTATCTTCAATTTTATGTAAATAATTACGATAACATTCCTTATCTAGCTTCTTAGCCCTTGATCTTAACAAAGAATACGTACGATAATCTTCAATATTTCCATAAGTTTTATACTTATCAAAAAATATCCTTTTCTGCTTGAGAACCTTTTTAAGTGGCATAGTATACCAGGGAGGGCATTTATTATTTTCAGAAGTCATACGGTGCGGTACGTACTTGTCTCTTAGCTTATATAAAGTTCGGTAAAACACATCAACAGCAGCTTCAAAATTATTATTATTAAGTTCGTTTAACCAATTAATGCTATCAAGATCTCTACACAAAGCACTATAATTTCCACGCGAGTAGCAGTATTTGTGTGTTTTATTGATTTCTAATTGTGTTGGAGCAAGTGTGGGAAAATCGATTTCTAGTGCTTTGTGATGGGCATCTTCAGGAACCAACGGGTCATGACAGTGTAAGATTTCAACTTTTTCATTAGTGAAAATAAGATCAAGTAATTTATTATTTATATTTAATATATGGTTATATTGAATAAAATCACACTGATATATAATTTCGAAAAATTTATGCTGAATTTCACCATGAATAGAGGTTGTTTCTAACTGAGGTATAGAGTCATAAGTCCATGATATATTGCTTAAGTTAAAATCACCAACAATTATGAATTTGTCATTTGGATTATTCATATAAATGTCATTTAATTTGTTTGTAAAATTATGAAGCTGCTCCAAGAATGTACTACCGTGATTTTGTGCTATAAGATATATAACACAAATGTGTAATTTAAATGATTTTTTCGGATTCTTATTTTTAACGAAAACAGTTATCCAAAGATCCTCCGCTGACGAGTTCCAGTCTGGTCGAGCTAACACGGGAAGTTTATTATTGACAGCCACCAAGACCCCACCACCGCGGGTCTGATCCGTCATACCGTAATCCCTGTCGCGCCTCCACACGAAGTACCTATCATCGAATAATTCCCTACTGTTAATGCCTTCGATTAGCCATGTCTCAGTTAGTAAGACTAAGTCAAAAGAATGCGAATATAGATTTCGTTTAAATGTATGTGTTTTACTTCGAAGACCTCGTACATTTTGATAAAAAAGCTTAAGTGTCATTAGGAAGATTATAAATATGCAATTTCACTAACCATATAAAAATATTAATTAATAGTTTCGACAAAATGTAAAATATATATAAATCAAAAACGCAAAAAATCATATACGCTCTCAAAGCCATCAAGTCCATTACCAAATATTGTTTATAAATGCAGCTAACACAAACCATTATAGGTACAGAACAAATTATATTTTTCTTAAAATAACCTCCCATCGCGACACCACACGCAATCGCCACTCGCTTGTTAAGTATCAATGATTTTGTGTATGAGATATTAAAATATACACATAGCAATAAAGTACCATATAACATAAAAATTAACATATTTTTAAAAGATCCTTTTCGGTCTGTATAGCAAATGTTTTTGAGGTTGCCGATTTTCTTGCCAATATCTTGCAATGCTTGACCCAGATAAAAAGGAAATTATTATCTTTAGCCAAAGATTTAGCTTTGGTTAGCAACGTTTTATTGTAAAGTGTCAGGTGATCGTTCACGTAGACTGAGCCATCTGACGAAAATCCAAGTTGGTGCAGGGCGATTGCCTTATGGTTCCGGGATGCTGCTATAAAATCCTCCTTCGTATACCTGTTAACGAAGGACATTATTATAGACTTCTCAGTGTTAGACTGACGTGATGCGACTCTGGTGATGAAATTAATATCCTCCTTTTTAATGGGAATCTTTATCAATGAGCTGATCTTAGTAGCAATTTCAAAAAGGTTTTCCTTGTGTTTTATGGGTATTCCTTTTATTTCCACATTGTTGATACGAACACGCTGTTCGTTTTCACGGTAATTATTCGAGATATTTGATATTTCCGCTTGTAATGTGGGAATTATATTCGTAGCATCCTCGACTAATTTCACTCGGTCTTGCAATAAATTTACAGACTCCGAAAATTTCGTAATTGTGTCATTTGCCATAGAAAAGGACGACTGTAAGTTGGAGAGTTCTGCCTTAATAGTTTTGATATCTTCAGCTAATGAAACTAGCGGAGCAAGTTGTTCTTTTATGCCCCGCAACGTTTCCTGAACATTTTCCAATGTAAGCTGGTCACTCGCAGGCGGGTGCAGTTGAGTAGCAGGTTTCGGGGACGCTACCGCCGTTATGTTCTTACATTTCGGGCAGCGCCAAGTTGACTTACGATCGCCCAGCTTCCTATATCCACCTTCAGTAACTCCCGAACACGGAAAATCATACTGTTTCTTGCAAACACTACACGAAGCCCCATCCGTACACTCCACATTGCAACTCGCACAAGTAAACATAATTATATAATATTAGTTATTTGTGTTTGGTCTCTGTAGATTCCGTAGATTGCAGCGAATGTGTTATGTATGTGCGCAAAGGTAAGCGTCACGGACTCCTTCTAGTACACGTGTGTGCGTAGCAGCGGGCGATTTGCGGGTTGTCCTAGGTCAAGGACCACTTATCAACGGTAGTCGGTAGAAGTTAATTTATAACGATGATTTGCAAATTTACTATGATCACTCACGACTCAGACACAGTTTGGTTGTTATTTATGCACACTTATGAAATATAGATCAAAATATTTCCGGTGGTATAAAGCACTGTACGATATATCAACTTTTACCGTGATTATCACAAATTAAATCGCGAGGTAAACAAAATGCGTGTTACTCTGGGATCGGTTTGAAACGTTATGTATATGTTGTACAAGTGAGTACATACTTGTGCAGCGGTATGTCCGGGAAGCCGTAGCGGCGGCGCGTGTCGTTGATGACGCGATGTCGTCGTGCTGTGCAGCAGTGCGTCGCGTCTAACACTTGTTCTGCAGTCGCCAGCGTCTGTGGACAAACATACATACACGGTGAATGTTACAGATAATAGCAGGTAAGTGTAGTTTCTGACAAGACAATTTTTTTTACTAGTTGTGAATACGGTAAAATGAAACGCGCCTCACAAACGTCACATTTTAGTGCCTAATTTATTTATTTATTTATTTGGAAGACCAACAGTGCTTAACAATAAAAATAGTACAAAATCAATATGCAACAGATAACCATTAATAGGTCTCCGCGAATAAACATTCGAGTACAAATTTTAATTAATATGTGGACATGATATAACATCGAGAAACAATTAAATGATAATGAATTTCTTTTTTATATATTTTTTTTTTTTTTTGAAAAACTAGTAATCACAGAAAAAGTCCAAACTAAGTATCCGTCTCACCGTTTCCGGTCTAGTGTTGAAAATATCAAAATTGAATCTATTACAATGTCTATTTAAAGTACTACTCGCTCGCCACAGAAACGCATTCTGACGATAATTGGTGGACACTAAAGGAAGATGAATTGGATTGTTATGTCTTGCCGATGGTCTTGGCACATTAATAGTTATATTGGAGAGGAGATCAGAACAATCGATCGATCCTCTCAGTATGTTTAAAATATAAGTGACATCAGCTATTTCACGTCGCTTAACTAGGGGAAGGATATGAAACTTAGCGCAAAGCTTATGATAATCATCCGAATTGTAGTCAAGTTTCATGCGATAACAAAGATATTTCATAAATTTTTTCTGAATATTTTCCAAACGAGCTATGTATATATCGTAACGCGGGTTCCAAACTTGGCTTGCATATTCCAGTATACTACGAACAAACGTGCAGTAAAGTATTTTAAAGGTTTTAGCCTGTTTAAAACTCTTAGAGGTACGCATCACAAATCCCAAAGATTGTGACGCTTTGGTGATAATGCTATCTATATGATCTTGAAAGAGCAACTTGGAATCATGAATGACTCCGAGATCACGTACATGGCGGCACCTCTGGAGTTTAAGCCCTTTAAGGAAATAATCAGATGGTATGACATTTGCCTTCCTACTAAAAGTAACCACTGAGCACTTTGACGGATTTAAATCCAGTTTATTCTTAACACAGTAATCCGCCAGACGATTCAAGTCACTTTGGAGGTCGAGAATATCAGTCGTTTTTGAGACTGTCCTAAAAATCTTCATGTCATCTGCAAAGCATAGTAATTGTGAGCTATGGAAGCATTTGTCGATGTCGTTTACAAAGATTAAAAATAATAAAGGACCAAGGAGCGATCCTTGAGGTACACCACTGGGTATAATAACCCAGCTTGAAATGTAATTATTGATTACCACTGCTTGAGACCGATTAGCTATATACGATGAAAACCATCTTTGCAAGTCTCCTTGTATGCCTATGTTGCTTAGTTTTTGAATAAGCATGTTATGATCAATTCGGTCAAAACATTTACTGTAATCTGTGTAAACGACATCAACTTGACTGCCTTTACTCATAGCTTCCGTTATATATTCATTAAGCAAGATGAGATTTGAGGTTGTTGAGCGCCCTTTAAAAAAACCGTGCTGAAGACAACTGAAACTAGTTTTTAGAGCTGCATATAATTGATTATATACAACTCTTTCGAATACCTTCGCCAACACACATAGCTTTGAGACAGGCCTGTAATTAGAGACATCCGTTTTTGAACCCTTTTTATGGATTGGAGTGATAAAAGCAGACTTCCATATTGCCGGTACAGTACATTCTGAAAGAGATTTTTTGAATAACAAAGCAACAGGTACGGATATAGTGTCACAACATTTAGTCAAAAAGATGGGTGGTATTTTATCTGGTCCTGCTGACTTATTGAGGTCAAGACTTTTAAGAATTTTTACTACATCGTTAGTATTAATTTAAATCTTAGATAGATATGATAAAGAATGGTTAAATTCGTAAGGATTAATATCCGCTGATGTGTGTTGGCAAGGCCGCAAAAAGGTTGAATAAAAGAAATTCGAAAATACATTACATATGTCTTCTCCGGTGTTAGCTACTGTATCGCCATATTTCATAAACCCGGGAATGCATGATGATTTCCTTCGGGTTTTAACATACGTCCAAAAGTGATTAGGATTACTCCTAATCGACTCCTCAACAGAATGTATATAACTATTGTAACTCTTAGTTTCTATTCTCTTAACTCTCTCTCTCAGTAATTTAAACGTTTCAAAATCCGACCGATTACCATATCTTTAAAATTTTTGAAAATATTTGTATTTTTCCTTTATACATTTCTTTAGTGACGATGAGTACCATACAGGGAAATTATTATTTTTATTTGATTTCGCAACCGGTATATATTTATCTATTAATTCTCTTATGAATGTATAAAAATAATTAACTGCCTCTTCAGCACTTCTCTTATAAATCTCGTTGTGCCAATCGATAATTTGAATTTCAGTGTTAATGGAATTATAGTCTCCTTTTAAAAATTTGTAATTATTACGTACTGCAGGTTTCAGGTACGACAGTTCAAGAGAATTAATATTAATTAAAAGTGCTTTATGATGCGGGTCGATGGGCACCAAAGCCTCCTTGCATTCAGAAACAATCAATGAATAATTCGACAAAACAAGATCTAATGTCCTACCGTACCTATTAGTTACATGATTATATTGACATAAATTATGGGTATGCATGGCATCTACAAATGAGTATTCATCAGCGGTATTCATGTTGGTAGGCAATAGTATGTGTTCACTTGGTTGCCATGATATTCCGCTCAAATTAAAGTCACCAAGAATTAAGTATCTATTGTCTGGGTGATTCAATACAATATCATCTAATTTTGATAAGAAATTTGTTAACTGTGCAGAAAAGGACAAACCTAGGTTCTGTTTGCATAGGTATAGAACACATAAATATAAACTCAAACGCGGTCCATCGTTAGACTGGATAGGTATAGCAAGCCATAGATCTTCTGCTGTCGATATTAAATCTGGTTGCAAATGAGCAGCTATGTCTTTACGCACTGCAATGAGAACTCCACCGCCACGACTTTGGTCTGTGAGCTCATAGTTCCTATCCCGCCGCCACACCATGTAACGATTATCGAACAATTCCGAGTCACTCACACTACTAGTCAACCACGTCTCCGTAAGTACTACTACATCATAAGAACTAACACATAAATTACGATAAAATTTTATTGTTTTGGAACGCAAACCTCGGACGTTTTGATAAAAAATATTAAGACTACCATTCAAACAACATCGTGTCCCTGAGTTACTTGAAGTCATTGATACATTTAGTTATTAAAATCATTTTAAGAAGAAACTTATTCAGAAGCACTAGCGAGTAGTTAAAATATGAATAAAAATAATGATTGATTCTGTAAACTGTTAATATCACGAATAGTGAATATAAGTAATTAGTCAAGTTAAAATAAATGCAAGTATTATTCAAAGTTATATTATGTTGAAGGTAAGTAGTAATTAATTTTGCTAGGGACCGGTAGTTTTTGGTAAACGCTGTGTGTAGTAACAAAACATGCGCTTCCCCGCTCATAAGCCACTGCGCCTGTGCTGTGAGTTGTGTAGCGAGCGAGATAGATATACAAGTTGCATTTTTTACTACAACGTAAACAGGCCAATGTTGCCGATGCGCACGGAGCCACGGACTAGCTGGGTCATATGCAAACGGTAAGACAGAGGTACCAAACATTTTGTAGGATATTATCATAACTTTATAACTAATTTGTAGACTATAATAAATCAACTCAGCAAACACATCAAAGAACACGAGATATGCAATGTTAATTAAATATAAAAGAAGTAAAATTAAGCGATTCTTTAAGCAATTTTGTTTAAATCTTGTAGTTTATTTACAATAAATGTACGAGAATTTTCGTTCTTACGGACATGAATCTTCCCAAATTTGACCCACACGTAATCATAATTGTTGCCTTTAGCAGCTTCTCTGGTCTTGTTCAGTAATATTTTAGAGTCAGCACTTAAATGATCATTGACATAAACTCGAGTTGGTAAATCCTGGTATCCTAGATCTTGAGCCTTTAATGTTTTTAACGCACGTGCAGCTGCTATAAAGTCCTCCTTGATGTAGCGATTAAGAAAACTTACTATAATGGGTTTTTCTTTCGAATTATGAGATGGTATTCTTGATACGTAATTGATGTTCGTTTTTGGGAACGTATATCCGACAGTTAAGCCAAGTTTCTCGATTACAGTAAACAAATTTTCATCTTTTTTATACGGTATACCTTTAATCTCAACGTTATTTAGACGCGATCTTTGCTCGCTGTTATTTATTTGGAGTTTAATTTCATATATACTTGACTCCAATGATATGTATTTTTGCTCGAGATCATCAATTCTTTTATCTACAGTGGTTAATTTCCCGGTAAATTCATCAACCTTGTCACTGGATGACTGGCATGAAGACTTAAGTTCTTTTAACTCATCTTTTATGCACTTAATATCATCTATCAATGTTGGTAGTCCACCAAGTTGAAGTTTGACTTCTTGAATCTCTTTCATGACGTGCTCCAGTGTCACCTGATCTTTACCGGGTATTGTGACAGGAGACGGCGCTCGCGCTTTGCATTGAGGACATCTCCATGTAGACCTGCGATCAGCACCTAATTTTTTCCATCCAGGTTCGGTTATCTTTGCACAACCGAAATCCAATTTCTTAAAACAAGTGGCACATTGCACGCCATCGGTAAAACTGTTATTGCACACGTCGCACTTCATTATTATTATCGAAATAGCGCAGAAAGGTTGACGATATATGTAAAATTATTTAACACCGCAAAATAACGCGCTCTTTAGGCAAGTGACCACACACGACTGACATTTACCTGTAGTAGTACTATTTATCCCTGGTATTGCAGTGTCATTTGGCGGCAGGATTCGGTTCTGATTTGAAAATACTGGAAGGTAGAGTCCAGCTAAAACCCTACTGAACTTGAGCCACCACAGTGATTAACGGGGATCCGGGAATCGCTCTGGCGAAGACCAAGTTTTTTAGCAGAATTAAAAGACTGGTAAGAGACTGACATGCTACACTTATGGGTTTCATGCTTTCTGGTCTCTTGGCAAAGCTATCAATGGAAACATTTTTCAGTCATTGTGTCCATGATGATGGCTCACTAGCTCGTTCCGTAAAGGAGAAAGCCGATCTCCCTAAATACATTAGAAATAGCCTCAAAATAACATAGAGGGGCACCAGGTTTCAGTAGTGGCCTTTCGTCTGGTGATCGGTTAGGGCAGTGGAGGACGACAAGGGTGACACTTTGGCTGTTGGCCTGGATATAGTGAAAGCCTTCAATCGAGTATGGCACGCTTGGTACGGTGCTTGCTTTGCTTCTGCCAAAGCTTCCATCATATGGTCTCCCCGAGATATTGTGCTTACTCGTATGGATAACCTTTTGTCTCATAGACCGAATCCTTAAGGTCGTAGTCGACGATAAATGCTGTTTTTTCGGGTTTTGTGCTATCAATTATATGTTGCAGGTTAACAGTACCTAGGTCAAGCAAATCTCTCGCGGGATAAAGTCGAAAAATATCAAAAAAGATTCGTGTTTGAAATTAAGACATCTTTGGAGCAGCAGATCTAAGAAGGGGGTCCCCCTTGTTCAGTTTTCCTACGATCACGATCGCTACAGTATTCGAAACGTCGTCAGGAAAAACAAAATCAATAAAAATATTCATTTTCTTTTTCAAAAATGGGTTTACGTTTACGTTACGTTAGGCAAATTGCCTGTTTTGCACCCCCCAGGGGCCACGTGTAGGGATTCCATTTTAAGGGTGCACTCCTACGGACGCGGGCAACTCAGGCCCCAAAAACTACATAACATAACCAGCCCATATCAGTCCCACAGCAGGGCGCGCGCCTCTTCTCATACAGAGAAGGCACGAGCATTAAGCACCTAGCGCTAGCTCACTGCGAGTTAATGATTTCAGACTTTCAAATCCAGTTTTCCCCGCGATGTTTTCCTTCACCATAATAATGTCTGTGATGTTTTAATTAACTAATTAAGTACTGCCTCGTTGGTCTAGTGGTCCCAAGCGCGACTGCTGAGCATGAGGTCTTGGGTTCGATTTCCGGGTCGGGCAGTGTTATTAAGCTTTTCTGTTAGAGAATTCTCAGTAGCAGCCCGGAGTTTTGAATTGTGCCTGATAGATGACAATAGGGTCACCTCCTATAGGAACTTAATTACAGCATTGGTGAAATGTGGGTGTACGACTGTGTACACTTCTGCCTTCCCCTTCGGAGAATACAGGCGTGATGCTATGTTTATGTTATGTTAAGTACATATGATATTGAAAAAATCACAGAGGTGGTTTCGTAACACGTCATTCTCGTCAAATCAATAATACACGGTTAATATCCGATAAAAATGGTTATATTTATGTTTATATGATTATAATGTGTAGTGTAACGTACCGACAGCTCGTCCAGTACTAGCTCCAGCTGGTCGCCGGACGGCAAGCTCTCCTCCCACGCGCCCTCTGGAACTATAACACTACCGTCAACACATACACGTGTAAAGGAACACATTTCTCTGCCATAACACTTTTTTTTAATTTATTTGTCACACAGTACATCAATAGTAACATTCTAAATATGCAAGCATACATTCTGTATATATCGTATAGGGACTGAATAGATGCCGATGACGTCATCATAAGACGTGTTTAACCTTTCGGCTCAGTAACGTACAGATCTGTACGTTGTAACAATAAAAATCTATTGTGTCTGCTAATGACTGACGCAACAGCTTAAATGCAGAAGAAGAATTCGGTTTAGTGAGCAGAGGGCAGGATATCTTAGTTGGCAGAGCACCTTGACTATTTATGCGGGAGGTTCAGGTTCAAATCCCGCTCATGACCATTATTATTTTCACATAAATGTCAAAGTTTAGAGTTCACTACGCATATGTTAATGCGTTTGAAAGATTTATCTGTAAACGAACACATTTGAATTTTACCGCACTCTCAGGGACACGCGACGTATATAGACGTCATAACTGCTTGTGAGTCTCGTCATGTGTTCTATAGTGTTAAATAAAATGTTACCTTACAGTAGGAGCTCTCCGTATCGCGGGTGCGTTTACAGACACTATATATCACATGCACATGCAGCCAGACTTAAAACAAATCATGTGTAGAACACACGTACAAATATATGCGTCGTACGAGAATAGAACCCACGACACGTAGCAACAACCGAACTTTCAAATTCAAACGCACCACTAAGCACCACTATTTGTAGTTTTTTACAAGTTATTATATCTATTCTGAAATGTATGACATTTTCTTTCTGACTGCGCGCCATTTTGTAAGAGGTTTTTTTTCAACTAAATACTCAAAAGTGACTCGATTTTAAGTAACCGTCACATTAAATATGACAATAGGCATGATGACTGATTTTGATATCTCCTTCTATAATATAGGTACAAGTCTACTATTTCCGAAAAACACATTATTTCAGCAATAAACTCTGTTTTAACGCAGATTATTGCATTTTATTGAATTAAGCGCGGAAACACTCATGGGTGTCATGGCGCCACTTATAATGGGTTGTGACGTCACGCTTCGATAACATTTGACAAAAGTTCAAGCAAAGTCTGGCGGTGATTGACATTCATTGAGGAGTGAAGTCATTCGCCGTAATTAGCGTTTCAGTCAACATGGACGATTGCAGTATTTTATACTTTAATTTTATTAAAAATCTGATTATTCTTATTGTTTTTATTAAAATTAGATATTTTTTTAGAATCCTGTGTACATATATGTTTCTCTAAAACCATTTATTCTTTAATTCTTTAATATTGTCATCATGCCTATTGTAAATTACATTAAATGTCAAGCTGTCTCTATGAAAGCACGAGATTTGAGGGTTGCTTAAATTTATGTAGAGTTTCAATATTTAGCTGTTAGTGTGTGAGTACAGTTTAAGTTAATAACAGTGAGTTACCTTCTTGTGTGTCTTCCGGCGACTGGGGGGGCGGACACTCTGTCGGCGCCTGTACACAACACATATACCATATATTATTACACATTCCCATGTATCTACTTGCTACAACTGATAACTACCTAGAACTCAGGTTGTCACACTCAGCAGCATGAGAAAGACAGCTAAATACATATCGCAAGCCATCTCATTAAAAAAATAAAAAAGAGATCTTGAAATGTACGAGATGCGAACAAGTTACACGGTAGCTCAGTAGGGAGAGCGGTGACACGGATTATCAAATGTCGCGGTTTCGGATCCCATTCTTGTATACATTTGAACGTTTCTCTACACGCGCCGCCCGAACACCGAACACCGAACACCGAACACGGACTCTAACAACAAGTATCTGTCGGCACAACGTACGGCGCAGCCGGGCGCCACGTGCGCGGTGAGTATGGCGCTGTTGACGCGCCGCACGGTGGCGATGTCCGCCAGCGACACGCGCTTGGCCACGCGCCGCCCGAACACGGACTCGAACCCCGCACTCCACTCTATCGTCGACGCCGCGTTGCGGCTGCAGCTCATCTTACTCTTCTTCTGCTACAAACAACAATATTTTGCTTCATACTCAAGTTAAAAAAACAAAAAATATATTGTAGAACCATCAGTTACAGCTAACACCTTACCTTCACTTGCTTAACTTTCTTAGTTTTCCGCTTGTTCTTGCTCGCTAACACAAATTCTTCATCAGACGAGTCTTCTACAGTAGAAGGAGAGTCTTCCATCTCACTCTCTGTCAATATTTTACGTTTAACTGTGTGCTGTACTGTTGCTTCACATGTGTCGTCTCTGTCAGTGGTAGTTTCGTGTGTATGTTTATGTACACTTTTGCAATGAGTATCGTCTGTTTCATTGTCATTAGTATGCGTTTCTCTAACACTCAATAACGGGTGGTCATCACAGTCGGAGTCTGGTTCCGTCTTCACTATTTTGTTCGGAACTTCACAACTATCTGTATTGCTATCTCCAATAAGTTCTCTTTTGATATTGTCACACAGTTCTTTAACTTTATCAGTTTGTGCGACTATATCTAAACTATTACTATCTACTTTGATTTCATATAAATTATCGAAATTATTTATTGTATTGTTAATATTTGGTTCGAGTAGCTCGGTGTTGATTTTGGATAGTTTGATTGTTGTATTTTGAATTGAATGTTCTTTCCAAAATGGTAGTTCGTCTATTTTTATGAGATCTATGGTAGTGTCCATTAGGATTTTTGGATCTGTAATAAAGAATTAATTTCAACATCTTGATCAAACTAATTCATCAGTCAATAAAAAAGCCATCAACTACGGTGGACGCGGGTCTCCAGTTTTTTTTTAAATTCGTAAATGGATCTACGTTTGGCTACCAATTGCCTTCAGTGTGTAGCTATTCTAACACGGCGTAAATCATATTGTGTTCTCACTCGCACAATTAACGTGTTAAGCTGTTCTATTGACATACTATGTGGATTGGTGTGATTACGATCACATCATAGATAACACATAAAAAAGCAAAGTTCAAGATTTTCGTATATCGATAAATCTATGAAATGGCCGTACCTTTTAAGGCATTATCTGTTTAGTAAATTAGTTACAGTATAAAATTATATAAGTATAAAATTAAGAATTTCGACAGCGCGGTTGGCGCAGTGGTCGAGAGACCGACTGCTGCGCTGCGTGTCGCAGGTTCGATTCCTGCACGGAGCAAATATTTGTACGATCTACGGATAATTGTTCCGGGTCTGGGTGTGTGTGTGCTTGTGAGATTATATGTCTGTAAACGCACCCACGATACAGGAAGAAATACCTAGTGTGGGGCAACGTTGAAAAAAAAAAAAAAAAAAAAAACCACCTCTCTGAGAAAACGAGACTTTAGCAAACCAACATCATGGGTAACAACGAGAGTTCTTTGTAACCTTAAAATAAAACGATGTACTTACCGAAAACTCCTCCACCTCCCTGGTCCCTGATCAGTTCTTCCATCGCTCGGTCACTGTGCCACGGCGTGTCATCGAACCCGTCGCCCTCAGGATTGACGCCCTCTTCCTTCTCACTCCCGTCAGTATCATCACTTTTTTCATTAAGTCCACCATTTCGGATGACGTCACCATTGTCCACGACATTCTCGTGTTTAATGTCGCTCTCACTAATACCCCTTACGTCACCTACTTGCTTATTTTCATTTTCTTTTTTAATATCACCTTCAGCTCTGACGTCACAGACATCGTCGTCATCAAACATAATTCTAGTCCTTATCGCTGGTTCCTGTTTTACATCCAAAGAAATTTCAGCTTTATTTTCTTCAACAATCGGTCCATTTTCGTCTTCATCGCTTTCAAATATTATCTCTGTTTTAACGGTCGAAGGATCTATAGTATATAGCACCTCTACAGTTGGAGCTACGTTTTCAACTGTGTTGTGTGTCGACACAGTGTCTTCTGTATTCAACTCTGTGTTATCGGTTGGTTCGAGTTTGAGCAGACACGGAGCGTTGGTGGAAACCTCGTCGATAACTAGATTGCCTTCTATGTCAGTCACTGAACTTAAACGTTTTTTAACTGGTTTGATGTCATCAGCTATAGTAAAAGAAAATAGTTCTAATTACATAAGTAACTAAGTACAAAATGCTTTAATACTGAAGAAAAATCTACAAATCCGTTATAAGACCTGTCGTCCTGTATGGATCGGAATGCTGTGCCATGAAGAAGACGGATGAAAGAAGACTACATGTAGCGGAGATGAGAATGTTGAGATGCATGTGTGGAGTGACAAGAATGGATAAGGTAAGAAATGAATATATTAGAGGAAGTTTGAAAATAGCGCCAGTGACAGAAAAGTTAAAAGGAAACCATTTGTCTTGGTACGGACACGTGATGAGGAGGGATGAGACACATGTGACTAAGAGAGTAATGAATATGAATGAGGATAGACCAAAGAAAAGATGGATGGATTGTGTGACCGATGACATGAATGAAAAGGGGGTGAACGATATACTGACGGCTAACAGGGAAGAATGGAAGAGACAAACATATTGCGCTGATCCCAAATAGCTTGGGACCAGGGCAGGAAGATGATGAAATTACGAGACAAGCCTAGATTTCTTTTTTTTCAATGGCGATTCTTTCAAACTTAGTAAATCAAAGGTTTTTCTAAATACACTAATAAGCCACAGTATACACTAGTAACACATGATCATGTTTACCGCCACACACGTCACTGTCACTATGCGTTGTCCCTGTCACCTTCGCACTACATGTGGTTTGTTCTGTAATAAATATATCAACTTTGTAATATTAAACCACAAATATTTATTATTATTATAACTTGTCCAGCTTATGAACCTTTAGACCGCCACTTCAGGAGCATAAAAGTTCATCGTTTTTTATTTAATATGTACAAGACCGTAGTGAAGCCGGTATTGTATCGATACAGCACAAGGAAAATTACTCGTTTTTTTTTTTTGGTACATGGCTATCTTTGAACGCAAATTACAAACAAATATTCTGTACTGCTATTGAGAATTTCCTAACAGAAAAACCTAATAACAATTTGCCCCACCTGGGAATCGAACCCAAGACCTCATGCTCAGCAGTCGTGCTTAGGACCACTAGCCCAACGAGGCAGTTACTTCTCAACACAGTGAGCACGTAATATTACACACACAATGTGCAACAGTCACACACACGAGTGTTACCTGTAGTGTCACTTGGTTCCGCCGACGACATCAACTTGGAGCCCTCTATGGTAGGGTCTGTGACCGTAGGGCCTGTGATCGTAAGGTCTGTGACCGTCAGGGCTGCGGCTGCAGGCTCGTCGGGCAAAACATCTGGAGTCACGTCTTCATCTTCTAAATCTCCCTCCTGCAAACGAGGTCCGATTAGAATCTTATATATTATAGTTGAATCTGTGAGGATATTAAATATCATCATGAGCAATGAACCTGAAGGTCTTGGATTAGTACACCACTCTAGATTTCTTCACTCAAGTAAAGTCCTGCTGGAGCCCACGAGTTCCAGCAAAATAGACATGTGTTAATATATGTCATATATTATAAACTCTAAAACTTTATAGTCTATGGATCACGAGAAGGATTAGTTTTTGGTTCCATATGTATATATAAGTAACACTAATGTGTATAGTTACCAGCGGCTCGGTGACGACGGTGTCGGACCCCACCAGCTGCCGCCACCCCACCTGCGTCTGGGTCACTATGTGCGGGTACCTGACGGGGCATACGTCAAATGTTATCATAACATGTTTGAGTTTGGTTCTGCAACACTCGACTAATATTGTCATGTATTTATTACGGATTAGTTACGCTTGGCATCTTTATAATTCGGCCATACCTCTGGTTGTCAAGGAGATGAGATCGTAGAGGAACAAATAGTGTGCATACTGTAGAGACGTACTGACCTCCTGAGTATCGCGAGGTGTATGGGCGCGGGCCTCGGGCAGGCGGCGGGGCCCGGCGCGGGGCCCGGCGCGGGGCCCGGCGCCGGCGCCCCCAGGCGGCCCCAGTGCGCGGCCAGCCGGCGCCGGGCCTGCAGCTTGAGCTCGTGCCAGCGCCGCTGCAGCACCACCAGCGACGACACGCGCCCGCTGCACGCACGCACACACACACACACGTTACTGTACGACTGCTATCGCTGTGCGTGTGTGCACTTGCACAGACGCAACTACACTGCGCACTACTTCATTTAACAATAAAATTGACAGGACAAATAGCAAACGCAATAACAGTATGTTGTCTCCGTCACTCCTGTGTATTCCGTTTATACATCTGTCACTCGAAAGCCGAAAGCAGTCGATGCCATAAATGGTTCGCGTTGATTTTCCCAACAAAGTCAAATATTTCACCACGTTGACACTTTTCTATACGACTATACCTGCGCGACCGTTTGGAAAACCGGTTATTGTGTAAAAGATCCTCGCAATCATCCATGCTCATAAACTTTCGCATTTATAATATTAATAGGACTATAGGAGCACTGCTAACTACATAGTTTAGTATACTTGTGTATAATTGATAGACATAGGGGATTTTATTTTAGATGTTTAAGGGCCAATACTTTTTTAAAACATTATATTTACGTATAACTAACAATTACGCCAGCACACGCGGAGAAAGCAGTTCGGGAGCGCTTTTTCTTCCAACTTACTTGACATAAATCAATATTTAACCCTAGCTGAGACGTGTAGCCTAATATTAGATGGCCAACACTATTCCTCATGACTCCGGCTATCATTTACAAATCCGACTGTAAGTTCCAGAAATAATTGCATTTAAACAAACAAATAATCTCTTCAGATTTATAATATTAGTATAGATTTATGGAACTGGTACCAATAAACTCTATTATAGTACATCCCAACAACAGTGACGCTTGTGTCCTGTAAACACTATAGGTTTCCATTTTAATTATTGCTCTTGTCACAATTTTTAAGCGACGTATTCAAAGTAATTAATAGAACAATGTACCTGTCCCGATAGTCCCGGTAGGCCTTGGTCCACCGCCGGGCTCTGACCCTGGACCCGAGCGATGCCGCTTCCTCCAATCGATGTCGTTGTACCAGCTGCCAGAGTGTGTGTAGCGCCGCGGATTCTTCGTACAACGTCACGCTCTCCTGTATACGATAATATACCTTATAAGTGTTGTCACAAAGGTTATAATAGCAGGCAATCTACATGGGAGATATATCAATACTAGCATTTGTCCGCGACTTCTTCTGCGTTGACCTCAGAATTGGGTTTAGCCGAATAAAAAGTATCCTATGTGTTAATACGGGCTATAAACTATCCATGTATCAAATTTCATCCAAATCCGTTCAGCAGTTATCGCGTGAACAAGTAACAAACATCCATCCATCCTCACATACTTTAACATCTATACTAATAATATTATAAATGCTAAAGTAACTCTGTTTGTTCGTTTGTTTGTACCTTTTCACGACTCACCGGTGTAACAGATCGTAATGGCATTCTAGCAAGGAGATAGATCAGACCTTGGAGAAGGACATAGGCTACCTGTTGTCACAGGCGACCGCTAGTTTGTAATATTAGTAGAATAGGATTGAACTAGCTGTCACAACGGATACCTCGTACAAAACTACGTTCTTCTAAACACGATATGAGACCTTATTGACTTATTGGTGCTTTTATTGAACCCAATTGACAAAACGCCTGTATTAGTAATACTGAACTCTATCAAAGTCGGAATAGAGAACATTTCAACGTGCACATAATATGAAGAACACGTCATGTCGCTGTACCAGTAGACTAAGTGTGAAGGGGATTCTCAGCTTGTTCACATCCACTACATTAGATATGTGACACACTCAGTTATCAGCAGCCCGTCGCCATCCACTCCCCCCCTCGGCAGTGGCACACTCACCTCAGTCAGCAGCCTGTTGACGTCCACTCCCCCCCTCGGCAGTGGCACACTCACCTCAGTCAGCAGCCTGTTAACGTCCACTCCCCCCCTCGGCAGTGGCACACTCACCTCAGTCAGCAGCCTGTTGACGTCCACTCCCCCCCTCGGCAGTGGCACACTCACCTCAGTCAGCAGCCTGTTGACGTCCACTCCCCCCCTCGGCAGTGGCACACTCACCTCAGTCAGCAGCCTGTTGACGTCCACTCCCCCCCTCGGCAGTGGCACACTCACCTCAGTCAGCAGCCTGTTGACGTCCACTCCCCCCCTCGGCAGTGGCACACTCACCTCAGTCAGCAGCCTGTTGACGTCCACTTCCCCCCTCGGCAGTGGCACACTCACCTCAGTCAGCAGCCTGTTGACGTCCACTTCCCCCCTCGGCAGTGGCACACTCACCTCAGTCAGCAGCCCGTTGACGTCCACGTCGGTGTGCAGCAGCACCAGGTCGGCCACATTGGCGGCGTCACTAGGTGCAGCAGCTTCAGGCTTGTCTCCCGCTCTTCCGGCACATATCACCTGGTCTAAGGAGAGTCGCTGAGCTGATATCCTGAAGTATAGGGCTTTAGGTTAAACAAATGGAAAATAAATATTGTCAGCGCTGTAAGAGGAGGCGAAATAATACAAGGTCCTAATTTATCCCTTTTTTGGAGTAAATGTGTAAGGATAAGAATAAATTTAGAACTTGATTTAAAAGTAATACAAAGTCCCCACTCACCACACACAGTGCAGGTCGCTGACGGCGGCGGCGAGGCGTAGCGTGCGCCTGACGTCATTGTACATGCTCGTGGAGCACATGCACCCGCGCGCCCGCGCCGCGCCACACAGCGCCTTCACCACGCCCCCCGGGGACACGTTCCTCTGGGGCGGGCCCCCCGGGGACTACGCCATGCAAACTAACACATAGGTATACATTCCCAACCAAAAGTCTTTGCACTTAAAAACGAATGATTGTTTAACAATGTGAAAAAGAATTTCTTTACAAAATTGTACACTGACATTCCCACTCTGTCTTCTTAATCTCCCTTTGGCCCAGTAGGTTTGCTGGAAGAAAACTCATTTTAGATACCCTACTACTAAATATTATATATTTTAATAAGGAGCATTGACAAATATTGAAAACGGACACTTGTCGTACTGTGACAATGCTCCGTTACTACATCTTGCTAATTTGACAAAATAATTGACGCGAGCACTTGTATTTGCAATATCTGCAATATTTTAATTTGTAGAAAATTTGAAAACTGTATTGCACTTTTTATAACATCGCTCTCCAAACAGAGCTATCGTATCGCTTGTTCGCATCTATCAAATTTCAACTTCACTTTTTTATTGTCCTCGATAAATGATAAATAGAAGAACTTTTAACGGGATTAACACGTGTTGTATAATTTTTGATTTTCGTGTCGTTTAAAATAGTTTTGGAATAATTAGAGATATATATAGTATGTTAGTATGTGGTGCGGGACCTGCTTGTTGGCGAGGTCCGCCAGGAGCCCGAGGCGCCGGTCCACGCGGCGCACCCACAGCGGCGCGCGCCGGCACGCGTCCAGCCGCGACACGCCGCGCCGCCACAGCATCGACATCTGTACCACGACCGGGACTGATGCACATTAGCGTACTGCACCACAGGTTAGGCGTAGGTGACCAAATCCGAAACTATAAGTAATAGACCCGAAACTTCTTTAAGTATTTTTCGATATTCCTTATAGTATCGGATTTGGCCATCCACATCCACTTGGAAAATTCAATTCGAGTGGTGTCCTCAATACTCAATATGTTTATTGTACACTCGATAAGTTTATATAAAGGTGTACAAAAGGGAAACACAAAATGTAGAAAAGAGAAGGCATAATGATGCAGTAGTTGTCGAAGTCAGAGACTACAATTGGTTTGATTTCAATGTACCATTAAAACGTTTGTTCTCGTTCTACAAAATCTTACCTACCAACAATAAATTACAAATTGCAATAGCAGAAAACCTATATTGTTACATGAATATGGCTGAGACTAGTCTACCTTGTTCTGGAAGTAACTCCTGAACCGTATCTCCCAGGCCTTCGCCATGGACACGGTGATGCGCAGCGCCTGCGCCAGCAGCACGTACGCGCACCTGCGGTGCTCCTACAACAACCAACATGTACATATAGGGCACACGTACGCATACACTTCATACGGCGATTAGGTAGTGACATATCAATTATTTGTTTTGCGAACACACACACCTATAGTAACTATGAATACTTTTTTGTATTCCTGCGGATCGCAAATCGATCAGATGAAAGGTTTAAATTATGGTAGGGAATAATTTCCAAATAATTCTGAATAATCTTGTTGAAGCATTCATCTGTGGAGCCAGGACCTAATCCTGCTCAAGACGCGACATACACAATGAAGATATTAACATCTACCACAGGCATAATTCCAAGTTCTGGGCTGCTACTGAGATTTATCTAACAGAAAAACGCAAGATCACTGCCCAACTATGGTAACAACACCAGAACCTCAGGCTCAGCAGCTGTGCTTACAACCACTAGACCGATGAAGTAGATTATTAGCATTATAAGCAGCACAAGTTTAGTGATCACTTACATTGTTAATGTTATCTTTGGTGGGCTTCTCCATGAGCGCATCGTACTTGATATACTCGAGCGCAAAATCTTTCACCGACACTGAGCTCATCCTGCAACAACACAATATTTAAGGTTCAGTCACCTGTATAGGGACTGAATAGATAGCAATGTCGTCGCTAAAAGACGTATTAAAAAAGTGGACGAAGAATTCGCAGTGGTGAGCAGAGGTTGAGATGGCTTAATGGTCAAAGCTCCTGGAGTATTTATCCGGGAGGCGCAGGTTCGAATCCTGCTCGCGATTGTATCTATTTCCATTTAATATTACAACTTTAAATATTACTCAATTTAAAGTTACATTTTAGTTTAGTGCTGTCACTCGGAACATCTTAAAGTGACAGATATAACAAGAGATTTTATTTGGCGAGTCAATGGTTCGAAAGTAACTTCACTACAGACTTTTCATAATACAAACAAAATAATAACATAAAATTATAAAAATAAACTATCATGTGTTGAGTGCAACAAACTTCACCTGACAGATGTACTTGATGGTTAGTACAGTCATATCTATGGGTGGTTTATACTCTGACACTACAAGTTGTTTGTCAACCATACAATATAGAGCTTAATTGGTGCTGTTATACATACTTAGTTTTTATATAGTTAGACCGTAACTTCTCTTCAACGGTAATGGTGGTAGTAGTGAAGAGAGTAGGCACATAGTCTACATGTCTGCACTCCAAGTGAGGCTCTCCCTTTTTAAAGTGACTGCTGCAGATGACGGTCTGTTCAGTTGGTTTCCATTCATCTCCACTGAAAATAGTAAACATCAATAATGGCTTTGTTTGATAATGATAGATAATGATTTCATTAGTAGTCTGAGACAAAAGCCCGTACACCCTGCAGTTGCAACATGTTATATTTTTTTTGACTTGGCTCCTAGGTCTTGTTCTTGCTATAAAATTATGTTTTGAAATATACTCAAAACCTTTGCATTTATTCTGAATATGATGTAGATAGTTTTAATATGTATATAACTACCGGCCCATAAAATGCAAAATAATAATTTCTTCTAAAGTCAACCTTTACAATACAATTAGTTGACAAATCCACTGTTTAAAGATTTGAGATACACTGTAAGAATTAAATGACATGTGTGAAATTAAGGCAAGTTACATACTACTCCAAATGATAACAAAGCTTCATTACTGCACAAAAATGAAATAAAAATACATAAATAAATATGCAGAGACTTTAAACTATTCTCTGATCCATAGCAATTGCTTTATCTGTCTTCTGATAGAGTGAATGACATAAAAGGAGGTTGCCTTAGGGTCAGTAGGCTTAGGGGGCTACTTAGTACTCCAAGATTATGTCTAAGGTGCGATAATAGCATATTTGAGTGTAATGAACAAAATATGAGCATCATGCAGTCTAGAACAGCAAGTATTAAAAACTTCCTCCATAACATATACAGTAGTGGTCTACTGTAGCATCACGCTTTGGAAGTTTACTAGCTCTTTTATATAAAAAATAACACGTATGTAACATAAAAATACTTATTTACTTTATCTTTCGTATAGCGTCCACCCATTTGTTCCTCTGGTATGATCTAAATTGAGTGTTGGGAAACTCGTAAAACTGAAGAGAATTTTTTAGACAGTTAACGACACAACATGTTTTATTTTTGTCCATTCTTATTTTATATCTAAATCATGAAATTATTTCTATCTAAGCGTTCCACAACATAAAACAAGATTTTGGCGTGACATTTGACAATTGACACTGACACCCAGCAGTGTTGCGAGAACTTAATTTTCAATTGCCGTGTTATGGAAGCGAAATTAACGTGTTTGTATGGAACATGGGAAATTTTTCCAAAATCGTTTTAGATAAAAAAAACTTTACAAATATTGTCTAAATCAATTGTATATTGATTTAGACAATATTAGTAAAGATTTTTTATATATCTATGCATATTAATCTCTTATATTAGAAACCTAATTGCATTTTGTTGGTTACGCGAGTTCATTCATTGCGAACATATATTTTTAGTGGGGGCGAATTTTATGCAATTTTCTTACATTCTCATGCATTTACTCAATTTGGATTTAGACCGAATAGATCAACTAACCAAGCAGTACACCGATTAACAAACTTTATAAGCACTCGATCTTTCTAGACATTGCCAAGGCATTCGAAACTATTTCTCGTTCAATGCTGCACTTACTAACCTAAACATTCACGTACATTATAATTGTAGTATAAATGCTGACACTGTATGTATTTGTCCCACATTAGCTAAAGTCGACCATATAAAGTATCTAGGTGTCACGATTGACACAAATCTAAATTTCCGAAAATATTGATGTTATATTATGCACTAGAGTGCGGGAATTAATATCTGTTTTTAAGAAGTGACGTAGCAGATCCGAATATAAAATAAATGTTATTTAATATATCATATTGCTCACATATGTTTTGTATAGAATTTGAATGTTATGTTGTTTTATGTTGTATTATTTGATTGTATGTTTAAATTAATTTTAAATATATATATCTATAAACGTAAGTGCTTTGGTAATACCGTAAACTTACATTTTATATTGCAATTAATAAATAAATTAATTAAACCAGTTAGGTAGTACTTGGCTTTGTGTCAATCCATTCTTACCTATTGCATTAGTTCCTGGGGAGACGCTGCAAAAACAATTTTACTCCTTTTAGAACGTGCTCAAAGAGCAATTCTGAAGATAGTTTAACCATTTCGTCCTTTTTGAATTCCTACTCACCAGCTTTACATGTCACGTAAGGTACTAACAGTAAGACAATTAATGATTATGAATATAATATTGCTCCAGCACACTGAACTTCCCTATAATCCAGTTCCTTCAGACAAAAGAAGGAAGGATTAAGTTTGCATTAAGACTCAATCTAGACATGCTTTTGCAAATAAATTTTATTTATTTTTAGGATATATTTTGTATAATAGGCTTAAAAAGTTATTAAACATATATAGTGTAATTTATAAAAGAATTACAACAATATCATCTGAATATTTAGCGAAACTCGACTATACAGGCACAGAAAAGTTGCTAGAAATTTTTGGAATGATTTTATTTAATAAGTTTTTTTATACTTGTTTTTTTATACTTGTTTGTTGATTCTAACAATTGATTAGATACTGTAATGCTTGTACTCATAGTTTTTAGGCAAATTTTTTGTACTAGTTTTACTTAACATATAATGTATAATGTAACAATAGCGTTGTAAATTGATAGCCTGGTCAAACATTAACTAATATTATATTTCTAAATTCGTCTACTTCTTGCACCTTAATTGATATATTTTAGTTATAAACTAGTTTTAGCCCAAAAATTACTCGTTTTATTTCTATTATTAATACTGCGGTCATCTGTACAAAGCCTTTGTTAAAGTTTTTTTTATTTTTAACCCACCCGATTTTAGATTGGTAGCATGCTATAAAAGAATAAAAACCCTACCATTAATAAAGGCATGCAAGAAAATTCCTGTAGATTCTGCTATAGCAATGAAGACGCTGCCGTAGACCGTAGATTCATAGTAATATTAGCCAAATTACCGTAGAACACGGCAATTGCCATAGCTATGGCAGCACTGACTGACAGAGACAAAAGTTTTACACTTTTAGCCACAGACCTACCACACTCGTTTGTGGTAAGATGGTTTTGGATAAAGATAAAAGTGCAGGGAACATGCCTCAATATTTACTCAAACTCAAAAATTTTAATCCATTTGAACATTAATGTGTCTATCTTATCGCTAGAGTAGCGCCAAGATACAGAACTTTTCATATTAGCATTATTTTGTATTTTGTAATAAAATATACATTTCACGATTAGCGCTGTGATCCCCAAATTTGGCATTTGCCTGGTATTTTGAGGATCAATTATTTATTTATCATTATAAGGACTGTTAGAAAAATTGCGTAAACTACCACGTAACGTACAGTAAGATGCACGTCAGTGGTATCAAAACCAGTTTAAGCTAGTCTCGCATAGTATTAAAATTGTCTACCTACTATGATAGGCCAGCCCGCGGTCAAAATGATAACACATGCAGCCTACTGTACCAGTGCCGGAGTCTTTTGACTACCTATATAAAATCGCTAACTCTCAGTGTGAATGAGAAGAGACTCGCGCCCTGCAGTAGGAGTTATAGGCTGGTTAAGTTAAATAAAATATACCTAAATATATGTGCCTTTTTATAGAACTACGTTACCGAGACCCGTGACCCGTGCCACAATGGCACGGGTCTCGGGTGAAATGGAATAATAATCCATTTAACATCAACATTTCGAGTATCGAGCATGTTCAAGGCTAGAGTGAATAGATTTCTACTGGATCTATGTGCTCCGTCCTCAACCACACCGTCGCTTACCATCAGGCGATGGCCATGTGTAGACCTATATTTGATTAAAAAAAGACACTTATAGTATGGTCTTCAAATGAAACAACAGCAATCAATAAATAATACAAGTATATTGTAATTGTACAGAATAGTCGCAACCATACAATATTAACTACGATAAGTTAACGAAGTGTTCGTCAGTTGAGTCTTACGGTATTACATTTAATATACATACCACAACATCTGCGCACTATGTATATAGGTACTGTCAGACCAGTAGCGCTGGAAAGGTAGATAAGCAGGTACTTGAATTTAACATAATGCTCTCTGTCAGATATAGACACTGACCAATCTGTATGTGCCTTTTAGAACACAGTCATGGTAACATGACGCCAGTCTCTCCACGCCATTTTTATAAAGCCAGTTTTTAATGTAGCACTTCAGCTGTGATTGTGATAATTCAGTTTAATGCCAATGCAATTATTGTATTAGCTACATATAAACAGTACAAAATGACCACCACATCCGCACAAAACGAAATAACTCTAAAAAAAACATGAAATCATCAAATCAGTCTAATTTGTTTCACTTAAATATAACGATTGCATGACACTGATCGCGCAACACAAATATTGGAACCAATAATTAATGGATTGAGCCAACATTGAACAAGCAACACTCATATGTTGGCGACCAATTTTGAACAATATAAAAACTATTTGTGATGTTACTTTCTGTTTTGCATTTCAAGACTGTAAACAAATATTTGTCTCGATACAAAAATACAGCAACATTTGTCTTTCTTCTAGGTCATAGTTTCACGAAATGTTGGCTCCAATGTTTGTTGTGCACGTCAAGATGTTGGTGGAAGTCGTAGTTTTTCGGAAGTATAAATATTGCTATAGAGAAAATTGTTAGAGCGGTCGCACAAGTAGCGGACAGCGGAAAGATCTTTTTATATTACAAATGTGATTATATTCAAACCTTTTTTCCATTGCCTAATATAATTACGATTAATAAGTACTTGTAAAATTATAGTACATACTTATGTTTTATCTCAAAGGCCTTCATTTGTTACAATCTTAACTTTAAAATCTCCTTGTAACCTCACCGCTCCCCGCTATCAGTGAGACCGCGCCTTATGTCTACATAATCAATTCATGTGCAATTCCTTACAGTGGTAGGGCTTTACTCTAAACGCCAACCAATATACACCCTATCAATAACTGAATAGAGTCCAAAATCTCACAATATAATTTAAAAAACATGACATTTGGCGTGTAGAGTAAGATCCAAGTATGTCTCTTATGTATATAGTTATACATCGGTACGTACAGAAGTATTAACAAAAGGTATAACATTATGAAAATGCAGGTCAACACGAGACGGTCCAAATTACAACATTTTTACAAAATTTCTCGGAGTCGTCAGATAAACGGAAATATTATAAGAAAGTGTATTCCAGTAGCACATAGAAGTTTTTGGTAATAATGATAATTCTCATAATATATGATAAATCATAAAATATTTATGTTTCAGGTAGAGACGTTTCTACATAGTGTATTTATATGATTCCATAAAAAGATATTAAAAAATGTTCGCTAAATACTTGGCTCGATGTATTGAGTATTCATTAATCTATTATTTAAAACTTAAATAGTTTCATTGATCTGACGACTCTTACATCAACTTGGGGATGATATTAACAAACGTGAGTGCTAGGCTCTCGACACACTGACGCGGGAACACATACAAATAATTTATGTATGAATGGTTTTCATAATTGTCTCCTCTCTTACCTTTTATGTATTACCGCGCCAATGTGTGAGCGGCCTAATTTATTAAAATACGTGTCGGGTACCAAATTGCAAATTTACAAATATACTTACAATAGTATCAAAAGACGTTCTTTACAATAATTTACTTAAACCTATAGAAGAGTTGCGACTGTATAGTAAAAGGGTATAAATTTACTCTAGAGAAAAGTTATTAAAAACAAAACATTGTTTTAGGAGACGCTACGACGACACGATTGGATGAAGTCACCAATATAATTTTAACACCATAGGTACATTGACCGTTAATTGCTTAATTCGATTAAAAAAAATGTTGTCTAACGAACAATCAATTGTAAGGACTTAAAGCAATCCAAAATCGATAGTACGTGACATCGATGTGACCTACGTCAATGGACAATCTAACATTTTTAAATAGGACAGGCCTACTCTATAGACTCGACGACGAAATTTGTCCATATAAATACTTATACATACAATATTTTATACATACAAATACGTGCGTATTATAGATGTCATTATGGTGACGTCACCTAACCGCGTCCGCGTCCGCGTCAATCGTTTACAATCCTAGCTACTTATAGTACGTTATGTATAAGGTTACGTGACTAGCTCTTTACATAAACATATACAACGTGTAACTTACGAGTACGTACAAAATTATAATATCGGCGTCTGTCAGGCGAGCGAGGAGCGACATAACACACTCGACACCACACGCAGCCGGCTGTTTCGCGGAACCACTTTATAATTTTATTGAAGGCAAGTGTTGTAATACAGATAAATCTTTCAAATGCATTATCGCATGCGTAGCGAACTTTAAAGTTATTTTTTTTACGGAAATGAGAATACGTGGATTTTGCGGGATTTTGCCAGAGTATTAATTATTGTTCAACTGTTATTATTCAGGTGCATTCTTCTGGATTGTCGGACTAGTTTCGAATTCGAACGGAGCTCTTAGTCATGAGCTGCGCCTGCGGCGATGTCGCGAAACAAACAAGTAATAGACGCTAAACAATAATTAATATGAATTTGCCGGAGTAGTTTCGAACTTGAACGGAGTCCTTAGTCATGAGGACTAAGAGCTCCGTTCGAGTTCGAAATTAGTCAAGCAAAATCCTGAAAAATGCACGTAAGTACTAACCGATGAGCAATAATTGAGAGGAAAATACGACGTAACCGATGAACAACGTTGGAATGGAAAATACGGTCGTGAGCAGGATTTGAACCTACGCCTCCCGGATAAATACTCCGGTCCCTGTGTTATAATGATTCCGATTTAAATTTGGCAGTTAATCAAACTACAATAACCACGACCGTTTACTCCAGAAAGAAAAACGACATAACACGGTGAGCTATATCGACTTCTCCGCCGTTTGTTGCGAGTCCAAATCAAATAGATATTTATTTAGGATATACAAATAATTATTCCGGGTGAAATCGTAGTGTGAGGGCTTATTTAATAATAAAAAGCACTTACCTACTATTGTTTTACAGCGGTTTTATAAAGTGATTCTGTTTCTGAAAAGTGTCACAAACAAACGTCAAACCTGACGTGTCTGATGTCGATGTGTCCCGCCCGACCTCTCTAGTTTATATAACCGTTGATAGTTACGTAGTAACAGTTGAGCGATGTAGGCCGAGTCTTAAGGAATATATGTTGAGCGAGTTACTGTGGCTAACCTTACTCGATTATATCGATATATTTGAGAAACGCATCGATAAAATCGATTAAATTTGCGCAATTACATGTAGCCGTTTGTAAAATTTGGCGTCCATTGCAGCGTAACATGTATGATGTAATATATTGTATTAATCAATTATGGTACCGTTCAACTTCTGTATACTAAAAACGGACTGTTAGAAGAGACAATTACATTATTTTGTTACGCTGTAATGCGCGACGACCTTTAGCAATAATATCAGTCAAAATAATTAGAATTAAAATAATTTAAAATCTATACTTAAGCTAAAAGGGTAAACACTAAAGTAAAACTACATTATATATATATATACATAATATAACTAATACAAAGATCACAATTTACATATAATCGATTTTTATTCAACTTTCCGACAATTTACACAAACAATATGGTGATGTCTGATAATATTATATAAATAGATATATAAGTGCTTATAGCAGACAATGCCACAGTATTAGCTTGTATATATTGTAAGAAAAACAAATAAAAACAAACTATAAAGTTATAAGAAAAGGCAGTGATGACACATTCGTGTGGAAATAATTAATTTATAATAAATGTACGTCTATATATTAACATAAGTATGTATATTAATTAATAATAATTAAATTTAAGTAGTGTGATGGCACGGGGGAACAAAAATATATCGTTTAGTAAACTTCTCTTATATAAAAATTGACTAAATTATGAGAATGTATACGTCATTACACATGTACGTACATAAACAACGTGTTACATCAAAGTGTAGTCAAGTTTACGGACCGCGTCTGGAATGTACCATTGGCAAAACCTCTCTGCTATAGTTACTTAAGGTCCTGGAATAATAGGACATAGATTATATTTAATCTCGCGAAAATGAAGGTTGGAGGGAAAACTCTTCTATCAACTAAGAATAATATGAACAATTTCAACAATTTTAATCGCTGTCTACTCTACACTTTCTTCGTACACAGTTTACGATCTTTAATGATGGCTACAGCTTTATGTAACACTTTGTATATTACTCGACTTTAGTTTGTGTTTTATTCACAGTCAGTGGCGCCCTCTACTTAAACAAAGTTAAAGTAAACTCATCTATCTTAACAAATAAAGCTGCTAAATTGTCACATTTGTCATAAACACAATATTCGTGAAGGGGTCACTAATTATTCGTTTAAATTTTATATCTTACAAAAATGTACCAACGTAATTATCATAAAAACTATTAGATGCTCGTTACAAAATGTGTTTCGAAGTTCATTGCGTTGTTGGTTGGTTTTATATTAATTAGAAATATACGTGAAAACGCAATGGAATTTACTACTAAATAAATAATGTTTTCAGTCACACATTCCACTTTTTTGAGCGAAACATTTCATTTTACAATTTGATTAAGGTGTAAACATTTTTGCTTTTTCATTTTTAATACCAAAAGCAGATACTGCTACATACATTTAAAGACCTTGATTTAGTGTAACCATCTTTTTATGGTTTTACAATC
Organism: Xylocampa areola; assembly: GCA_935421205.1. Lineage (NCBI taxonomy): Eukaryota > Metazoa > Arthropoda > Insecta > Lepidoptera > Noctuidae > Xylocampa > Xylocampa areola. The sequence goes on along the minus strand of OW285226.1, from coordinate 10,066,019 downwards.
CATTATTAATGTTTATTTGTCTCACTTTATTTGCCCATCGTCCTAATGTCACTAACTCCTTCAAGACTTCAAGCAATATTTTAATATGTTACCCGTAAGTCTCACAGGGATTTTGACAAAAAATCAACTAAATAGCAGGATATGATATCCTTTAAGACAGCTACAAACTACAATGAAATTCAATCTTTTCATGTAATACAAAAAATGATTATGAGCTTTGTGTCTTTGTAATAAAGACTATTTTTGATTGTACTTGTTATATGTCATAACGGCCGTCATACCATGCAGGTAGATTAATGTACGATTGTGTTATGTAACAGGTGACACTCACTATTAAACCTAATAAAAAGGTAATGAAAGTCCAATTTACAGCACAAACTCGACAAAGCTGTCACAATCAAATATTGAAGCGTCCATAGCCCGCAAACTGTGGTCGGTAAACGATTGTCGAGGTTAAGCAACGCTTCGTATATCAGTCTGTAGATGGGTCACCATTAGGCGCATTGTCATCGTCACTTCAAGCCGTCGGCTCCGACTATTGTTAACTGATAGCAGTCACTGGCCAAGTCGGAGGCCTACGGTGGGCGCCAACAACACTTGGCACTAGGTTGGCTGTCCGTACAATTGAAGCATTATTTCATGTCGTCAGTACCGGCACGTGCAGCCAGCCGGCGGCGGTGGGGGGGGCGTGGGGGGCGGCGCACAGCGCTAGCAGTGGAACTGCTGCTGCGTGATGGCGGACAGGTCCTTCATGAGCCCCTCCAGGTTCTGCATCTCGCGGTGCAGGCGCTCGGTGGAGCGCGACGGGGTCAGCGGCTCCAGCTCCTCCGCGCGGTGCGGCACGCCGCCGCCTGCCGCCACACCACACACAAAAGTCACAGTCAAAGTCAAAAGGTTTATAATCCAAATAGGCAAATTACATGCACTTAAGAAACGTCAATTGATTGTAGTTGCTCGGTTCCAAAAAGTTGATCATATGGAGAAGAGCCGGCAAGAAACTCCATAGACACTCTTTTTAAATAAATAATAAGTACAGTCTTGCTTTGTTACATATTTGTGTTCAGAAATATCCTAGAGGAATGTAGGTTAATGCGTGAAATAATATTAAAAAAAAACTGGGGGCACGGCAGTGCCCCAGCCAAGTCTCAAGCAAAGCAAAGCAGGCACGGCCGTACCATCTTTTCTCGAAGCCATTCGCGGCCCTTTCACCCCCCCCCCCCCCCCTATGTCTTCGCTGTGAACAAAGCTAGTTTGAACTTTTAGTAACCAAGAGTAATCATTATAACTAGCCAAACTTCCAAATTACATGATATTTGAACTTATAGTTTACGAGTTATCGTCGATCAAAGTTACATCATTTTGTCACTCACTGACTGACCGATCATCAAAAATCTAAGATACTTCTAGCAGACCTAGAACCTTGATATTTGGCATGAAGATAGATAATCGGGCACATATAAAGGAAAAATTATAAAAATAGTAATAAATAGTTAATTATAGAAAACAATTTAATATTTGCCGTTTTGCAAGAACATAGTGTATGAATTTCGACTGCATTGTTAACTTTGTTCTTTGTTTACGTACAAAAAATATTAAATTGGTATAGTTTATTAATTAATTGTTATTTATTAAAGTTAAAAATAAATTTAATACAAAGTGCTGTGTGGAATTATTTGCAACTGTTATTGTCGAATTGATACGTATGAGTACTATGATTAGATTAGTTGTTATGCTGATGTGTGATTTATGATACGCAGACATGATTTACGGCCAATTAGTAGTTATGATCACCATCGACTACGTGCGCCAATACATATTTAAGAAGACCTAAGTTTATTTGAAAAGAACATAACTATTATTATCTATACCTATGTTGAATGGACAAATCAAAAGAACTTGACTACTTCCTGTGATATTAAACTTTACGCGTGCGTTATGCGTTACTTTCACCTCCTCCAAATATGCCGTTTTATATTTGTTTCTTCTGGTGCTCAATGCCAAGTCATTATAATTATAATATAAATAAAACTATTGATACACTTACTTAATATTGATAGATAACTAACTAAAAAATAAATTGAATAGGACTTGGCTTCTATGAGATCTCAAAACTTTTTACGGTGGAAAGATTGCATAGAGAGACTTGGCATTTTTTTACATTTAATGTTTTTGGTGGGATATATATATACTGAGCAAACCGATACTAAGAATGCCATCTGCGATAGAAACACAGGTTAACGCAATTTCTTCAGAGACTCAAGTTCTAGAACATTAATGACTACATTGAGCTCGCATTTATAATATGGTGATGTTGGAACGACTATCTTTACTAATAAATTTAGATACAATGTCAGTGCAATGGTGCTATAATGGAAATGTCAAACTAGTAAATTCAAGCGAATAATTGATATTATTGTCAAGACAAGTCAATAAAACATTGTCAGTGACATAAAGTTTACAAACGCATAATTATACTGACTTTTAGTAGAAACTACTAATCGCCAGGGAAGCCACATGCGCAGAAAAATAGTTAATGCCAAACTTCCTTAAAACCAATGTAGTCTTTAATTTTATAATAAGCTTTCTTTATGAGAACCGATTTAACATATGATTTAAACTTTTCACCCGTGAGATCTGTGACAATTTTTGGTAGCTTATTATAGAAGCGTATACCATTGCCTAAATGTGATTTATTTGTTTTAGTTAATCTAAATTTCGGCACTACTATTTTATGTTTGTTTCTAGTATTTATGTCGTGAAAGTCACTGTTTATATTAAATTTTTGCAAGTTCTTTCGGACATACATAATATTTTCAAAAATATAAAGTGACGGTAGTGTAAGAATATTAATTTCTTTAAAAAAATCTCTTAAGGACTCACGAGGGCCCATTTCGTAGATTGCACGAATTGCCCTTTTCTGTAAAATAAAGATTGAGTCTACTTCGGCCGCTGATCCCCACAACAGAATGCCGTAGGACATAATGCTATGAAAATAAGCAAAGTACACTAATCTAGCTGTAGCTACATCTGTGAGCTGTCTATTTTTTTTACTGCAAATGCAGAGCTTAACTTGCATGATAGTGATGAGATATGAGGGCTCCACTGCAGTTTCGGGTCAATTGTGATACCCAAAAAAAACGGTTTCATTAATTGTATTAAGTTTGCTACCGTCAAGAATTATATTCGATTCAACTTGATTTACGAGTACATTAGGTAGAGAAAATTTTAAGCATTTCGTTTTACTTGTATTCAGTAACAAATTATTAGCAGCAAACCATCTGTATAAAGAATTTAAGCTGTCATTTACGGCAACTACTTCACGATCTTTTCTGTTAATTTTAAAAATAAGGGAAGTATCGTCTGCAAACAGTATTATGTCCGATAATTCAGATATCATGTACGGAAGATCATTGATATAGGCTAAAAATAAGAAAGGGCCTAGTATAGAACCCTGTGGTACACCCATTTTAACAAGAGACCCGGAGGAAGTTACATCTTTAATGCCTACTTTTTGTTGACGTCCAGAAAGATAAGACGATACAAGCTCACTAGATCAGCCTCGTATTCCGTAGTGGCCTAATTTACGAATAAGCGTTTTGTGATCAACGCAGTCAAAAGCTTTTGAAAGGTCACAGAAGACTCCAATAGCATCACGCGAGTCCTCCCAAGCGTCTAGAATATGAGATACTAACTCTGCGCCTGAAAGTGACACTACGCCGTCATACTACTTGCCAAGGGGCTGGATTGTTATTACATTACCTAAGAGTGAATGAATATAATATAGTAGTCTCACCTAGCTGCAGCCTGTTAGGTATGTGTCCGGGTGACGAGCTCGCGCTCTTCTTGTATGGCGACGTCTCTCTCACACTACCTGCGAGTGAATGAGAAACATAATCTTATACCATATATAAAAAATCACTTACACTATAAATGAAATTTAAGTATTAATATGCACGTGTATCGACGAGTGACGGCATCAAAATCAATCTGGAAGCTGAGTTGTCCGCGTCTGTAGGAGTGCACCCTTAAAATGAAATCTCTACACGTGGCCCCTGGGGGGTGCTGCACAGGCAACACAACTCTGGTGGGAGGCTTCGGCCGCGGCTGGGTACCACCCACCGCACGAAGTCATGCCGTGAAGCGACCGACGTCGTGTTTCGGGATGTAGAGCGGTGCAACCATTGTGGGAGACGGGTCTGGGCAGTTGCATCAACTCCCTAACTGCCGTCCCTACCTAAAGTCGTTCTCCTCAAGTCTATCCACTCCACTTAGAGTGAATAGCTTACTTCTAGATCTACGTGCTCCATTCTCGGCCACACCGTCACTTAACAACTGGCGAATTGGTGGCCAAACTTTTGTCTATGTAGACGGAGTACCTCTAGAGTGCGAGTGCGTGGGCGTGGAGTGGTCGCTGGCGTTGTCGCTGAGCGTGAAGCTGTGCAGCGGCGCCGGCGCACCGAGCGGGCCGGCCCCGAGCGGCCCCGCCCCGTGCGGCCCCGCCCCGTGCGGCCCGGCCCCGTGCGGCCCGGCCCCGTGCGGCCCGGCCCCGTGCGGCCCCGCGCCTCGCCGCTGTAGCGAGCCGCCCGCGCTGACCCCCGCGCCAGTTTCACTGCTCAGCGAGTCGCGGCTGCGGGAGGGAACGGAGGCACAATGTATTTAAAAAATAATAATATATACTTCAAATAGGCACCCATTACAACTCAAAAAATCCCATCATCTTTAATAACATCATAATATTCGTATCAATTGAAATGAAAACTCAAAAATTACAATTAAACAATATTTTTAAAAATCCGTATTCACCTTTTTGTTTTTCAAACTAAACTTCATATTCGCATTGAAATCACGGATATATCTCGAAACCAGCACAAACTATTTTTTTTTTAAATCACGCCCTCCATTTCGGTTTACTAATTGATATCGTGTACTTATACGTACTTGGTAACACTTAAGTTAATTTATACGCATAGAGATATAGAATGTTGGGCCGTTCGAGCTAGGACCCTCCCGCGTTTGACCCCGCTTGCCCCACGGTATAGAGAAAGGATATTTACATTGTGCTACTAGTATGGCATAGGATAAACTGAATATAACAATTTTAAAACATTTTCGTCAGATTGCCAATAGAGTTAAAAAAAATTTTTTTGATTGTCTATAGATAAAAATAAAAAGATAAGATATGGCGGTTCTGAGTGAAGACTGTTGACTTTATTGAACTAAATAGCTCGTGTACAGAGTTAAGTAGTAGTTTGTATTAGCGTCCCCGATGTACTCACTGCGTGTAGTGTCCGAGCGGCTCGTAGGCCACATAGTGTCCGCGCTCGCGGGCCGCGCACGCGTAGATGTCGCCGCCCATGTTGGCGCCCAGCGCGGGCCCCGGCGCCGAGCACGCCGCGCCCAGCGGACACGTGCCCGCCGCGCCTGCGACACCAACTGGTTACAGTAGCGCCCACACGGTCGTAGTGGGCAGGCCGCTCTGTGTGTGCTGGGCTCGTTGTACGCGTGTTGTAATGCGTCCGAATAGTATAAGGGTTTCATTTATTGTGTAAAATATATCATTGGATACAAAACAGTATTGCTGGAGAAGCACTTTATAATATAAGGCTGTCTACATACATAATTATAAATGGTTACACACTACAGTTCTGTATAATACCCTTTTTTTATGTGGAGAAATGCCCTCGCATACCGCTCTGACACGGGGAGACAGAGCGGTTATGTGGGACTCGAACCCACTAAAACTCCACAGTATACCTCCTCAGCTGCTTGAGGGCGGGACGCGGGAACGCTCTCGCACACAACCGCGAACCCGCCCGCAGCCGTCCGTTGCCGGACTCCCTCACGGGGTTGGGTATTGCACCCCCCCGCTACGGCACACCAGACTAATGTAATGGCGTGCCGCAACCACCTCGGAGACCATGTGCAATGGGCGCCAGATGACCCCGTGTCCGGACGCCCAAGGTCCCCTGCGACGGGTCAGGTCTGTGGCCCCGCCGCCTGCCACTACGGCCGCAGAGGATAGGGAGAGCGGCGCCTCGCAATACCGGAGGAGTGCTCTTCCCCTGCGGCGCTCTACCGCGCCATCCAACGGTGGCGGCCCCGTCATGGCCGCGACAGGTAGGGAGAGCGGTTCATCGACATACCGGCACTCCTCTCCCGCCGCGGCCCCCATCCCTCAGCTGCGGTGCCGCCCATACGACGCCGCAGCCCACCTCAGTTGCGAAACCCCCAATAAAGCCCGCAACCTACGCCGGCGCCGCTCCAACATGGGCTTGAAGGCAAAGCCCTGAGGAGCGGCCCTCCTCGAGTTCCGTTAGCTTCACCGTGGGTGACCAAGCCACGGCTACTAGAGCCCCCCTACCACGACAAGGTGGAACCCTGGGGGGGTTCTGTATAATACCCTAATAATATTATCAACGCTAAAGTTTGTATGTGTTTGGATGTTTGTTACTCTTTCATGCAATAACTACTGCACGGATTTTGATGAAACTTGGCACACAGATATTTTATAACCTGGATTAACACTTAGGATACTTTTTATCCTGGCTGGACCTAATTCTGAAGTCCATCCACTATACGTACATGGCGCAGGCGGCGGGTGTAGTGGCGCGAGTGACGCTAGCGACGACTGCGGCGACCCCAGCGGCGCCACGCCCGCCAGCAGCGGAGTGCTCTGTATAATATAATGTATACACTATACGTACATGGCGCAGGCGGCGGGTGTAGTGGCGCGAGTGACGCTAGCGACGACTGCGGCGACCCCAGCGGCGCCACGCCCGCCAGCAGCGGAGTGCTCTGTATAATATAATGTATACACTATACGTACATGGCGCAGGCGGCGGGTGTAGTGGCGCGAGTGACGCTAGCGACGACTGCGGCGACCCCAGCGGCGCCACGCCCGCCAGCAGCGGAGTGCTCTGTATAATATAATGTATACACTATACGTACATGGCGCAGGCGGCGGGTGTAGTGGCGCGAGTGACGCTAGCGACGACTGCGGCGACCCCAGCGGCGCCACGCCCGCCAGCAGCGGAGTGCTCTGTATAATATAATGTATACACTATACGTACATGGCGCAGGCGGCGGGTGTAGTGGCGCGAGTGACGCTAGCGACGACTGCGGCGACCCCAGCGGCGCCACGCCCGCCAGCAGCGGAGTGCTCTGTATACACAACAGATAATGTTAAAGTCTGCACAATTGGGAACAACAGATACAAACAAATAGACGCGTGAATCCTGCTAAAGCATTGAAATGTAAAAAGATTCCATATTACAAATTAAATCGACCATTCTCTTCTTTGTCCAAAATCACAACAATGTTTTCCGATGCGAAGCATGTTAGACTAAACGAAGAAGTGGCGCATCCAATTCTTGCCAGTTGTTGATATTTTAACTTCTATTGGAGTCATGTTTTATGCGCACACATAACAAAAGCATTAGTATGAGCAGTGAGTACGTACTCGTACCTGGTCGGGGTGCGGCATGCGCGCGTGGCGCCGCTCGCACGTGCTGGCGCAGCCCACGCCGCCCACGCCCACGCCCACGCCCATGCCCGTCATCGCTGGGGAACACACACTATGTACTCAACATGGAAGACGAGTCATTAAAGGGTGTTAATAGATAGCTAAAATAAAATTGTTTTAAATGAGTCAAAATGGTAAATGGCAAAAAAAACATCGCCAATTCTCATTACCGGTGTCACTACTTACTAGTGGATCATATACGTCAGAAACACGTTAAATGTAAATGTTATAAAAATAAAAGAGAGTAAAGGATGAACAAGCACTAGCAGAAAGAAGCAAAGCAAACCAAAGAGTCCTCACGTTTGGGCACATAGTCGCAGTGGTCGCAGCGGTCGCAGCGGTCGCAGCGGTCGCAGTAGTCGCAGAGGCCGCCGGTGTCGGCGCGGCGCCGGCGCTCGGGCGCGGCCGGCGACGCGCGCAGCACGCACGTGTCGTCGCTGCCCGCCGCCGACGCCGAGCGCGACTCTAGCGCGCCGGACCAAACGCAAATCAAATATAATGTGCGGACAGCGGACAGCGGACAGCACAACAATACTACAGCGACACTACTGGCCCACGTTAGTGCGTGTCTTGGCGCCTCGGAGCCTATACATTTTTTTAGAGGAACTGTTGTTTAGAACTACATAAGATCGACGCTAAAACAGTCATCCATATATCTCTCGCCAAAAGTATAATTTTCTTTGTAAATCTGTGACTTATTCATCTGCATAATTTATTTGCGATGGAATACGATGTTCTCAAGGTCAAACTGTTACTATTGATGTGCTGTCGGCTTTGTACGTTGTTTTAATTGGTTACCTTGATGATGCTTTATTAAAGAAAAAATCATGTTTGAAAAGAATCTCTAATTTTCCAGAGGTCTCTAACTTAGCAATAACAATTACATTATTTTGACAAAATACGGGACGTTTCAAGGGACGTGTGTAAAATGATGACATTCTAATCTTGTATTCTATAATCGTATTTGGTCAGCATTTTTTTATTTATTTATAGTGTGCAACAACGTGCAGTGACACATGAATAACAATAAAGTAATACAGAGTTGTAAGTTATAAAAATAGTGAAAATCGAAGCCTATGATCGATATTGTAGGTATAAAATGAAAGTTATGACCGATTAAGGCCAGATTTTACCATCCACAGATAAGGTTATCTGTGGGGATAATTTGATTTGAGATAGCTTTCTGTCGATATTTCAAATGAGCGGTACCCAAAGTTGGTAAAATCCAGTATATTTTGAAAAATTCTGTCCAAAACTCAATTTTGTCTCCCTTACGGCCCTTAGACATTACTAAGTTGAAAATATAATAAGTAGTTGAAAAGTTGTCGAAATCATAATAATTGTTAATCTAAGTCAGAAACCTTACGGCTGAATAATTCTGATAGTACTTTTGGCTTTAAAACATACTAAATTATTAAAGTTAAAGAAGATTATTACTACATCAAGGTACCAAGTTAAGTGAAATTAAAAACTGAAGGATTCTGATAAAATAAAATGTGGATAATCTACAAGTTTATCATGCGATGACCAAGAACTCATACAAGCTGTTGACGACGACAAAATACTTGTCGATATATTTCCGTGGGTTACAATAGGAGCGAAAAACGCTCCCAACATAGACGTTGCGAACGATGTGACATGTTGAGGAAATGTATAGCATTCATTCCGAGACTTCTACAAGGGATAATTTTGTCGTATCATTCGCAACTGTCGTAAACCACGGGCATACCTTTATACGTTGGTGGATTCGTAACACTGTTTAGTGTATTTGTAGGTATTATTGTGGGTGCCGCGCGGGCTCGTACTGGCTCGACAACTGTAAGTAGTGTCGGTACATACCGACATACGTAGGCACGTGGTGTCGCCTGTCCAGCGAGGCGGGCGGCGGGGGCGGGTGCCGCGCGGGCTCGTACTGGCTCGACAACTGTAAGTAGTGTCGGTACATACCGACATACGTAGGCACGTGGTGTCGCCTGTCCAGCGAGGCGGGCGGCGGGGGCGGGTGCCGCGCGGGCTCGTACTGGCTCGACAACTGTAAGTAGTGTCGGTACATACCGACATACGTAGGCACGTGGTGTCGCCTGTCCAGCGAGGCGGGCGGCGGGGGCGGGTGCCGCGCGGGCTCGTACTGGCTCGACAACTGTAAGTAGTGTCGGTACATACCGACATACGTAGGCACGTGGTGTCGCCTGTCCAGCGAGGCGGGCGGCGGGGGCGGGTGCCGCGCGGGCTCGTACTGGCTCGACAACTGTAAGTAGTGTCGGTACATACCGACATACGTAGGCACGTGGTGTCGCCTGTCCAGCGAGGCGGGCGGCGGGGGCGGGTGCCGCGCGGGCTCGTACTGGCTCGACAACTGTAAGTAGTGTCGGTACATACCGACATACGTAGGCACGTGGTGTCGCCTGTCCAGCGAGGCGGGCGGCGGGGGCGGGTGCCGCGCGGGCTCGTACTGGCTCGACAACTGTAAGTAGTGTCGGTACATACCGACATACGTAGGCACGTGGTGTCGCCTGTCCAGCGAGGCGGGCGGCGGGGGCGGGTGCCGCGCGGGCTCGTACTGGCTCGACAACTGTAAGTAGTGTCGGTACATACCGACATACGTAGGCACGTGGTGTCGCCTGTCCAGCGAGGCGGGCGGCGGGGGCGGGTGCCGCGCGGGCTCGTACTGGCTCGACAACTGTAAGTAGTGTCGGTACATACCGACATACGTAGGCACGTGGTGTCGCCTGTCCAGCGAGGCGGGCGGCGGGGGCGGGTGCCGCGCGGGCTCGTACTGGCTCGACAACTGTAAGTAGTGTCGGTACATACCGACATACGTAGGCACGTGGTGTCGTCTGTCCAGCGAGGCGGGTGGCGGGGGCGGGTGCCGCGCGGGCTTGTACTGGCTCGACAACTGTAAGTAGTGTCGGTACATACCGACATACGTAGGCACGTGGTGTCGCCTGTCCAGCGAGGCGGGCGGCGGGGGCGGGTGCCGCGCGGGCTCGTACTGGCTCGACAACTGTAAGTAGTGTCGGTACATACCGACATACGTAGGCACGTGGTGTCGCCTGTCCAGCGAGGCGGGCGGCGGGGGCGGGTGCCGCGCGGGCTCGTACTGGCTCGACAACTGTAAGTAGTGTCGGTACATACCGACATACGTAGGCACGTGGTGTCGCCTGTCCAGCGAGGCGGGCGGCGGGGGCGGGTGCCGCGCGGGCTCGTACTGGCTCGACAACTGTAAGTAGTGTCGGTACATACCGACATACGTAGGCACGTGGTGTCGCCTGTCCAGCGAGGCGGGCGGCGGGGGCGGGTGCCGCGCGGGCTCGTACTGGCTCGACAACTGTAAGTAGTGTCGGTACATACCGACATACGTAGGCACGTGGTGTCGCCTGTCCAGCGAGGCGGGCGGCGGGGGCGGGTGCCGCGCGGGCTCGTACTGGCTCGACAACTGTAAGTAGTGTCGGTACATACCGACATACGTAGGCACGTGGTGTCGCCTGTCCAGCGAGGCGGGCGGCGGGGGCGGGTGCCGCGCGGGCTCGTACTGGCTCGACAACTGTAAGTAGTGTCGGTACATACCGACATACGTAGGCACGTGGTGTCGCCTGTCCAGCGAGGCGGGCGGCGGGGGCGGGTGCCGCGCGGGCTCGTACTGGCTCGACAACTGTAAGTAGTGTCGGTACATACCGACATACGTAGGCACGTGGTGTCGCCTGTCCAGCGAGGCGGGCGGCGGGGGCGGGTGCCGCGCGGGCTCGTACTCTGCGGGGGGCGCGCGCCCTAAGGTTAGTGTCGATGACATTAGGGCTCCGCCGTCCACGCTGCCTGCTGATACTGTAATGTAGAACAAGCGTTTAGCTCACTAACCCCATACTGTTTTATTTATCGACTTTATAAAAAAAAATAACATATTTCTTTACTCAATTAAATTTATGAAATGTACATAAAGAATATTGAAATAAAAATGTAAATAGATATCTATAATTCAAATATAAAACTATAGTGCAAACAAAGTGAGAAGAGGTTTGTGTATAATAGGTATCGTACTCTTACTGGCGGAGCTGTGCAGGCTCTTGTCCATGTGCTTCAGTTCCATCTGATCATGGTGGATCCACAGGTCCGGGGGTTTGATGCCGGCCGAGGCTGATGACTTTTGGTATGTACTAAAAGCAATATCAATGTTCATGTGTTAGTATTCTTATAAGAAAATCGACAGGACCTAAGAAATAACCTTGAGGTACACCTGACATACCTGATCAATAAATATTAAGCACTTTTGATTTTCATACACAGAAAATTCGTATAAGCATAAACGCATGCTTAAATACAGATAATTTAATAATAATAGTGATTTTTAACATTCAGTAAATTGAGTTAATGAACTAGACAAGGATGCTCAGCTCAGTCAAAACCCTTAACAAGAACAAACCTAAGTAAAGCCTTAGTTTCCATTCTGGAATTAGTTTGTTTGAGATGCGAACTCCGGATATAGTTTAGTAGTGTGTTCTATTGTAACATGTTTTTTTTTATATCTTTCTCCATTTTATATTTAATTCAGTTAATGTGGCTACATAAATTAATTAGACTAGCAGTGAGCTACAGGCACCTGGTGTCGGGCGACAACGGCGGCTGCGAGCGGCGGCAGCACAGGGACAGCGCGAGCGCGGCGGCCAGCGCCAGCACTGCGCACGCGCCGCCCGCGCTGGCCCACAGCCACGCCGACGTGGCGCTCGCCAGCCCGCCGCCCTCGCCGGACTCTGACGGGACCGCCGTGGAAATTAAAAACTTACTAAATAAATTCATGTCTTCAACAGAATCTCAAATGTTTCGCCAAAATCGTTCTACTAGCAAAACAGTGTGCAAATATGATAACGACGTTAGTATACTTTTATTAATATGTGACTGTCAACATCAAGGAGGAGGAGGTATTAATTACGTTGGTACATTGTCATAATAATAAACTGAAAAACCTGATTTTAAACCATCAGCACGAAGTAAAAAAAAACAGGTTCAACAAAACAAATCCCGCACTGACCCATAGCCGTGGTGTAGGTGACGGGCGCACAGAAGGGCCCGAGCCCCTTGGAGTTGCGCGCCTGCAGCTTGAACAGGTACGTGGTGCGCGGGCGCAGCCGCTCCACGCGCGCGCGCGTGCGCTCGCCCAGCGCCGCGATGGCGGTCCAATCCTCGCCCCCGCCCCCGCGGGACACCGCGTACATTATCACGTAGCCTGGGGGAAACAGTTCTTGATAAATGAATGAGAATTGAGAGTAAAGTTTTAGGAATGCGTCGCGTTTAGGCGCATTTCGTTACGTGAGTGAGAAGATATGAAGTAGAGAGAAAGAGAACTGTACATTTAAATGTTTCTGCTATAGTTTGTCATGTTGACGTGTTGACGTTTTTTGCGAGTTCAAACCTACCATGTATCGGTGACATTTTTTTTGTCTTTCTGTAGTATGTGGTACCTAAAATATACCTGACGCCTCCAGCGTCGTGTTCGTGTAGTACAGGAGTGATGGTGTGGGACATACCAGTGATGACGCCGTTGGGCTTGGCGGGCGCGGTCCAGGTGAGGTCGAGGGCGCGCGCGGCGGAGGCGGGGGGCGGCGCGGGCGCGGGGCGCAGGTCGCGGGGCGCGGAGCCGGGCGCCGCCTCCAGCGTCGTGTTCGACACCAGCATCGACCACGACGACTCGCGCCCGCCTGGGGCAAGGGTAAAAACAAATTCGTACGCCATTTTAATTACAAAATGTATACAGTACAATGTAATTTTATTATTTTCTTTCCGTTGAGGTCTGTTGAAAAACAACGTATGAGATCCGCGAGCTATGATTATTACACGTCTCGGAACTACTGTTACCCTCGCCTGTAGCTCGGCTAGCAATTCGATTAAATAAATGGATCACTGTTAGTTTTTGATATTACTTCTGTGTTTACAAATGAAGTGTGACCTTTAATAAGTTTGACGGCGAACTCGTACTGCGTGTAGGGCCGCAGCTCGTCCAGCATACAGTTGAGGTCGGTCGCGTTGAAGGTGCGCACGCGCGCGCCCGCGCTGGCCCAGCGCACCACGTAGCGCCGCCCGTCCGTCGCCGTCTGTACGGACAACACATTGTATTCACATTTTTTTTTGAAATTGTGCAAATGACTGGTCTATTTAGGCATCAATTCCAAATAATGTTCTGTGCATTAAGGATAATTTCATTTTGTAAACCAAAAAAGTTAAATATTCCAGCATCAGTGTGCCACGAAGCCTTTTCTTGTGTAATATAGACAATATGCAGTGATAGCCTAGTGGTATAAATCGTTGGACTGACATGTCAAAGGTCGCAAGGTCAAATACAAGGCACGCACCACTGTCTTTTCGAAGTCATGTGCATATGTATTATAAATTAATTATAACTTGCTTAAAACGGTGAAGGAAAACAGCGCACCGGGGAGATGTTCTCGATGGTGTGTAAAGCCATTCCAGAGACCTACGGTTGGTTTAAACTCTGACACTAAGTTGTTCATCAACACGAGAAGAAGAACAAGGAGTTACCTGTCCTTTCGGCAACGTGGGGTCGGTCCAGTACACGACAGCTGTAGTTCCGCTCAGCATTATAACCTGCACACACATGAGGTATTGATATGAACTCAACATGAAGGATATAAACTTCATACGGAGTGGGAACGATAGTACGACATAAAAAAGCCCAGGTATCGCGTATCTGTTCCTCTGACCAAACACAAAAAAAATCTGATGAATAGTTTAGCCACAGGAAATCCTTTATATTTTCTTAATTTTGAACATACTGTAAATGTAGTAACATTTTACTAGGTCATAAACCTGTGCAAATTCATTGCTAATTATCTCTCCTTCATGATATTAATAAAAGACAGAGAAAAGTGAAACACGTTGCCGCTTAGACGTCCTTCAACTAGACCAATTAAAACAGCAAGTGAGAAATACTTCTTACACACTTTAATACGTGCGTAATTGTTCATGCACGACAAAGAAAGGAATAAGGATGATTTCGGCAAAATTTAAATTTTTTACTATTGCGGTCACAGGGTCATTACGGAAATTATGTCCTTTTTAATTCTATTTCGATTGCGTAAGAGTCGAAGCGCGCGCAATATTGTTATTCTGATCTGGTTGTTATGATTTACTGATAACTTGGATGAATATTATCATTTGTCGTTTATGGTATCACCAATTGGATGGTGCACCTGCCCATTCCGTCGTGGCTGTTACAGAATCATTTTAACGCCGTGTTTGGACAACAGGCAGTGGCCGTTATGAACACTGCTGATGGTTGGCCGGCACGATCACTGGTCCTATCGCTACTGGCTTATGATATCGTAGTACACACGATAAAAAAGCTTAAAGTAAAAATTTATCCTCTTTTTGAGAAGAAAGAAAACGTATGGCAACGGAAAAGAATGTGTTAAAGCTAGTCCGAAATCATTATAAAAGACTAAACCGTTTGTGAGTAGAGAAGAAAAGTGGATATTATAAAAAAAAAGACATTTACTTTAAAGTGGTTATTTCGTCATTTTGTGTTTAAACTATGTGACACAATCAGTGTTTATAACAATAGTTCTCAATACGTTAAGTGACCTTACATCTTTGCTTTGTTTATCACCGACAATATAAACCGACCTACGGCTCCCAAATTGCTGGTCGAGGTGACGTTGACGTTCATACAACATGTCAGTCACTTTTCATTGACAGATAAATACAAATGGTGTTATTTTTTTACTCCTATTATTTTAATATTTTTTGTATGAATATTACTACTTTTCAATTTTCATCTAATAATTTAGTTATGTGTTTTATAATCTTTCTATAGACTAGTAATAATCGTGTTTGAATTTAATGTGGTACCTTCATCCCCACTCAGTATAAGGGTAACATAAGGGTAGGATACGATAAGAGATAAAGACAATAGAAGAATACTACAAGCTTTTTTTATGTTATGGAGTGGCTAGTGAGCTGGCGGCCCGCCTGGTCGTAAGTGGTCACTACCGTCATACTAAAGTCGTTTCAGATGCATTGCCTACCCTTGTCAAAGAAAACTCTCTTCAACATTTTTTTGAAGTTTTCCATATGCTATTCCCGAGTGCAAGTTGTGGAATCGGTTTCCTCCCGAGGTTTCCCCTCGGGAGGAAACCCATTCTACAACTTGCAGGTGTGTCGTAAAAACAATCGTGTAAAACGAGTTGTATGTAATGACCAAGTATCTACAGTGTATGGGTGGGCCTTTTCGCGATATAGATAAGGGTAAGGTTCAGATAAGGGTAAGATAAAGATCAGATAAGGGTAAGACAAATATAAGGATAAGATAAGAATACGATAAGGTTAAGATAAGGATCTTATCCTAAAGTTCTTGAATAAACTTTTTTGATCAGCTTTACACTATCTCACCTTGACCCCTACAGGCGGTATGAGTGGCGGCGGCTCGTCCGTGTCGTCCTCGTCCTCGTCCTCGTCATCCTCGGGCTCGTCCTCGTCAGCGGCAGGCGGTTTGGTGCGGACTGTGGCGTACACGGCGGGGCCCAGGCCGCGGGAGTTACTGGCGCGGAGGGAGATCACGTACTCCGCGTTCGATTCTGATCGAGAAAAACGTGATTAGAGACACATTCACGAGACCCTAGCCCAGTGTGCAGCCGTACAGTGGCCCAGTACGTACCCAGTCCGCGTATGACGTGCGAGTGCAGGTGCGCGGGCAGCTCGCGCGCGGCGTCGTCGGGCACGCCCAGCCCCCACCCCAGCACGTAGCCGCGCACCAGCACGCCGCCCTCCTCCTCCCCCCACCACACCGAGATCCAGTCGCGTCCCGCGCGGGCTGGACAACACATTGTTAACATTGTATAAATACGAGTACGATATTTTAAATCAGATTTTCTGTTTGAGTTTCGGCATCAAGAAAAACTCCAAATTGTACTGACTAGTGAGCGGCGGCGGCTGCGGCGGCACGCGGCTCTCGTCGAGCTCCTGGCGCTGCGTGCTGGCCGTCACCCACTCGCTGAACGGGCCCGAGCCGTTGGCGTTATGTCTCTGCTTACCCCAATGGGAAACAGGCGTGATTGTATGTAGCTATGTATGTACTGACTAGTGAGCGGCGGCGGCTGCGGCGGCACGCGGCTCTCGTCGAGCTCCTGGCGCTGCGTGCTGGCCGTCACCCACTCGCTGAACGGGCCCGAGCCGTTGGCGTTATGTCTCTGCTTACCCCAATGGGAAACAGGCGTGATTGTATGTAGCTATGTATGTACTGACTAGTGAGCGGCGGCGGCTGCGGCGGCACGCGGCTCTCGTCGAGCTCCTGGCGCTGCGTGCTGGCCGTCACCCACTCGCTGAACGGGCCCGAGCCGTTGGCGTTATGTCTCTGCTTACCCCAATGGGAAACAGGCGTGATTGTATGTAGCTATGTATGTACTGACTAGTGAGCGGCGGCGGCTGCGGCGGCACGCGGCTCTCGTCGAGCTCCTGGCGCTGCGTGCTGGCCGTCACCCACTCGCTGAACGGGCCCGAGCCGTTGGCGTTATGTCTCTGCTTACCCCAATGGGAAACAGGCGTGATTGTATGTAGCTATGTATGTACTGACTAGTGAGCGGCGGCGGCTGCGGCGGCACGCGGCTCTCGTCGAGCTCCTGGCGCTGCGTGCTGGCCGTCACCCACTCGCTGAACGGGCCCGAGCCGTTGGCGTTATGTCTCTGCTTACCCCAATGGGAAACAGGCGTGATTGTATGTAGCTATGTATGTACTGACTAGTGAGCGGCGGCGGCTGCGGCGGCACGCGGCTCTCGTCGAGCTCCTGGCGCTGCGTGCTGGCCGTCACCCACTCGCTGAACGGGCCCGAGCCGTTGGCGTTATGTCTCTGCTTACCCCAATGGGAAACAGGCGTGATTGTATGTAGCTATGTATGTACTGACTAGTGAGCGGCGGCGGCTGCGGCGGCACGCGGCTCTCGTCGAGCTCCTGGCGCTGCGTGCTGGCCGTCACCCACTCGCTGAACGGGCCCGAGCCGTTGGCGTTATGTCTCTGCTTACCCCAATGGGAAACAGGCGTGATTGTATGTAGCTATGTATGTACTGACTAGTGAGCGGCGGCGGCTGCGGCGGCACGCGGCTCTCGTCGAGCTCCTGGCGCTGCGTGCTGGCCGTCACCCACTCGCTGAACGGGCCCGAGCCGTTGGCGTTATGTCTCTGCTTACCCCAATGGGAAACAGGCGTGATTGTATGTAGCTATGTATGTACTGACTAGTGAGCGGCGGCGGCTGCGGCGGCACGCGGCTCTCGTCGAGCTCCTGGCGCTGCGTGCTGGCCGTCACCCACTCGCTGAACGGGCCCGAGCCGTTGGCGTTATGTCTCTGCTTACCCCAATGGGAAACAGGCGTGATTGTATGTAGCTATGTATGTACTGACTAGTGAGCGGCGGCGGCTGCGGCGGCACGCGGCTCTCGTCGAGCTCCTGGCGCTGCGTGCTGGCCGTCACCCACTCGCTGAACGGGCCCGAGCCGTTGGCGTTATGTCTCTGCTTACCCCAATGGGAAACAGGCGTGATTGTATGTAGCTATGTATGTACTGACTAGTGAGCGGCGGCGGCTGCGGCGGCACGCGGCTCTCGTCGAGCTCCTGGCGCTGCGTGCTGGCCGTCACCCACTCGCTGAACGGGCCCGAGCCGTTGGCGTTATGTCTCTGCTTACCCCAATGGGAAACAGGCGTGATTGTATGTAGCTATGTATGTACTGACTAGTGAGCGGCGGCGGCTGCGGCGGCACGCGGCTCTCGTCGAGCTCCTGGCGCTGCGTGCTGGCCGTCACCCACTCGCTGAACGGGCCCGAGCCGTTGGCGTTATGTCTCTGCTTACCCCAATGGGAAACAGGCGTGATTGTATGTAGCTATGTATGTACTGACTAGTGAGCGGCGGCGGCTGCGGCGGCACGCGGCTCTCGTCGAGCTCCTGGCGCTGCGTGCTGGCCGTCACCCACTCGCTGAACGGGCCCGAGCCGTTGGCGTTATGTCTCTGCTTACCCCAATGGGAAACAGGCGTGATTGTATGTAGCTATGTATGTACTGACTAGTGAGCGGCGGCGGCTGCGGCGGCACGCGGCTCTCGTCGAGCTCCTGGCGCTGCGTGCTGGCCGTCACCCACTCGCTGAACGGGCCCGAGCCGTTGGCGTTATGTCTCTGCTTACCCCAATGGGAAACAGGCGTGATTGTATGTAGCTATGTATGTACTGACTAGTGAGCGGCGGCGGCTGCGGCGGCACGCGGCTCTCGTCGAGCTCCTGGCGCTGCGTGCTGGCCGTCACCCACTCGCTGAACGGGCCCGAGCCGTTGGCGTTATGTCTCTGCTTACCCCAATGGGAAACAGGCGTGATTGTATGTAGCTATGTATGTACTGACTAGTGAGCGGCGGCGGCTGCGGCGGCACGCGGCTCTCGTCGAGCTCCTGGCGCTGCGTGCTGGCCGTCACCCACTCGCTGAACGGGCCCGAGCCGTTGGCGTTATGTCTCTGCTTACCCCAATGGGAAACAGGCGTGATTGTATGTAGCTATGTATGTACTGACTAGTGAGCGGCGGCGGCTGCGGCGGCACGCGGCTCTCGTCGAGCTCCTGGCGCTGCGTGCTGGCCGTCACCCACTCGCTGAACGGGCCCGAGCCGTTGGCGTTATGTCTCTGCTTACCCCAATGGGAAACAGGCGTGATTGTATGTAGCTATGTATGTACTGACTAGTGAGCGGCGGCGGCTGCGGCGGCACGCGGCTCTCGTCGAGCTCCTGGCGCTGCGTGCTGGCCGTCACCCACTCGCTGAACGGGCCCGAGCCGTTGGCGTTATGTCTCTGCTTACCCCAATGGGAAACAGGCGTGATTGTATGTAGCTATGTATGTACTGACTAGTGAGCGGCGGCGGCTGCGGCGGCACGCGGCTCTCGTCGAGCTCCTGGCGCTGCGTGCTGGCCGTCACCCACTCGCTGAACGGGCCCGAGCCGTTGGCGTTATGTCTCTGCTTACCCCAATGGGAAACAGGCGTGATTGTATGTAGCTATGTATGTACTGACTAGTGAGCGGCGGCGGCTGCGGCGGCACGCGGCTCTCGTCGAGCTCCTGGCGCTGCGTGCTGGCCGTCACCCACTCGCTGAACGGGCCCGAGCCGTTGGCGTTATGTCTCTGCTTACCCCAATGGGAAACAGGCGTGATTGTATGTAGCTATGTATGTACTGACTAGTGAGCGGCGGCGGCTGCGGCGGCACGCGGCTCTCGTCGAGCTCCTGGCGCTGCGTGCTGGCCGTCACCCACTCGCTGAACGGGCCCGAGCCGTTGGCGTTATGTCTCTGCTTACCCCAATGGGAAACAGGCGTGATTGTATGTAGCTATGTATGTACTGACTAGTGAGCGGCGGCGGCTGCGGCGGCACGCGGCTCTCGTCGAGCTCCTGGCGCTGCGTGCTGGCCGTCACCCACTCGCTGAACGGGCCCGAGCCGTTGGCGTTATGTCTCTGCTTACCCCAATGGGAAACAGGCGTGATTGTATGTAGCTATGTATGTACTGACTAGTGAGCGGCGGCGGCTGCGGCGGCACGCGGCTCTCGTCGAGCTCCTGGCGCTGCGTGCTGGCCGTCACCCACTCGCTGAACGGGCCCGAGCCGTTGGCGTTATGTCTCTGCTTACCCCAATGGGAAACAGGCGTGATTGTATGTAGCTATGTATGTACTGACTAGTGAGCGGCGGCGGCTGCGGCGGCACGCGGCTCTCGTCGAGCTCCTGGCGCTGCGTGCTGGCCGTCACCCACTCGCTGAACGGGCCCGAGCCGTTGGCGTTATGTCTCTGCTTACCCCAATGGGAAACAGGCGTGATTGTATGTAGCTATGTATGTACTGACTAGTGAGCGGCGGCGGCTGCGGCGGCACGCGGCTCTCGTCGAGCTCCTGGCGCTGCGTGCTGGCCGTCACCCACTCGCTGAACGGGCCCGAGCCGTTGGCGTTATGTCTCTGCTTACCCCAATGGGAAACAGGCGTGATTGTATGTAGCTATGTATGTACTGACTAGTGAGCGGCGGCGGCTGCGGCGGCACGCGGCTCTCGTCGAGCTCCTGGCGCTGCGTGCTGGCCGTCACCCACTCGCTGAACGGGCCCGAGCCGTTGGCGTTATGTCTCTGCTTACCCCAATGGGAAACAGGCGTGATTGTATGTAGCTATGTATGTACTGACTAGTGAGCGGCGGCGGCTGCGGCGGCACGCGGCTCTCGTCGAGCTCCTGGCGCTGCGTGCTGGCCGTCACCCACTCGCTGAACGGGCCCGAGCCGTTGGCGTTATGTCTCTGCTTACCCCAATGGGAAACAGGCGTGATTGTATGTAGCTATGTATGTACTGACTAGTGAGCGGCGGCGGCTGCGGCGGCACGCGGCTCTCGTCGAGCTCCTGGCGCTGCGTGCTGGCCGTCACCCACTCGCTGAACGGGCCCGAGCCGTTGGCGTTATGTCTCTGCTTACCCCAATGGGAAACAGGCGTGATTGTATGTAGCTATGTATGTACTGACTAGTGAGCGGCGGCGGCTGCGGCGGCACGCGGCTCTCGTCGAGCTCCTGGCGCTGCGTGCTGGCCGTCACCCACTCGCTGAACGGGCCCGAGCCGTTTGCGTTGATGGCGCACACGCGGATCTGGCGCAATACACACACAATATTACTTAAAAAAAATACAATTATACAACGTGTAACAGAAGGAACGGAGGGGCTCGTGACTAAGTAACAGCCGCACAGATAGATCGATCGAGGTTAAGCTGCGCTTGCCGCGGTCGGTCTGTGAATGGATGACCATCATTTCATAACGAGACCCCTCCGTGTCTCGGAGAGCACGTTAAGCCGTCGGTCCCGGTTGTCAAATTAAGATCTATGACAGCCGTTACGAGTAGTCAGAGGCCTGAAAATCTGACAACCAGTCATACCACGAGATATCGTGTTACCCAGTTACTGGGTTGTGGAGGTCAGATAGGCAGTCTCTCCATGTAAAATACTGGTATTAAGCTGCATCCGGCTTGACTGGAAGCCGACCCCAATGTAATTGGGAAAAGGCTAGGCAGATATATACAACGTGTAACAGAAGTTCGTAGTCATACTTTGAAAGGTCAATGTACCCATGTACACAAACAAAATGTGTCGAGGTTGAGATGGCTCAGTGGTCAGAACGCCTGGCGTATTTATCCAGGAAACGCAAGTTTGAATCCTACTCACGACGACATGTGTTAATGCCTTTGAATGACTTATCAGAAAGATGTATGGAGTTTTATTTTCGATCTTTCGATGTTGGTTCCGTAATAAAAGTTGTTCATATACATTGACCCCTCAAACTATAACAACAGACTTTGATTACACGTTGTATAAACACTGCAATCGGAAGAGGGAGTGCTACACAATATCGCGGAAGGTTTTTTGATTTCATGTTCATTTTGTGGATTTCTGTTGTTTAATTGTAATTTATGTGACTTGATGACATAAATTAGAAATAAGAAGAGAAGTAGCACTGGCCACATATCTGTTTAAGCTGTTTCGAGGAAAATTAGAAAATCCAACCGTCCTGGTAGAACTTCGGCTGTGCGTGCCAGATGATTATGTAGGGCGGCTGCAGCTGCTGGTGGTGCCGTGCGCGCGCACCAACTTGCTACAAAGAGCGCCACTAACACGGGCCATGCGTACGCTTAACGTGGTAGCTCAATATGTTGATTTATTTTCTTGTACATTGAGCGAATTCACAAGGGTTACTTATTGGGTGGTATGTTATAAAACTAGATTGTTATAGTTGTAGGCAAGATAACTATTTTGTTATTATCGTCTTATTTTGTTGATGTTGTCTCTTTTTTTTTTTTGTGTTGTGTTCAGCTTATCTATCGCATTAGGTGTACTACCTGTAATGATAGATGTAAGTTTTGGTAAATAAATAAATAATTGATAGATTTCTTTTAATAACCCCTGTTCCATTTTTATTTTTAAATATTTATATTTAAATTACGAATTAAATATTATTGAATAGATTCAGGCGTTACTTTGCGGAAGTCCATTACAATGGATGCAAATAAATACAATATCTAGCTACTTGGGGCTACAGGTTGGCATGTGATGAATGTGATTCTGTGTACGTGGGTCAAACTGGCCGCAGTTTTGAGACACGTTATAAAGAACACATTTCGGCTTGTAGGAATGCCCGACCAGAGAGATCACATTTCGCGAAACATTTATTAAACACCGGTCATAGATTATCGGAAGGGCATTCCTATAAAGTTTTACATACTTGTAGTAAAGGTCTAAGGCTGGACGTGTTGGAACGGTTAGAGATTATCAAACATAGCGTTGATGGGACCATACTAAATGAGCAGCTTAATGTTTCCTCCTCCCCACTGTTGCGTATTTTTACATCAACAACCAATTAAATAAAATTATTATTATCTCTTAAATACCATAATTATTATTCTTAATTAATTCATTACATATTTCTTTACATCCATTTTTCTTTATAAAATAATTTATTACAGATAAAATTGTCAATAAACTGAATCAAGTTTAAAAACACATTCCGTAGTTTTCCGTTACAACATGTGGGGGGGAGAAGGCATAAATAGAGGTGTAGGGTGCGGTTTTGGCTCACTCGGTGGCGGGCACTGCACGGTCTAACAGCTCCTGATGATGCCCCGTGGAGGGGCGAAACACGTGTAGAGTAGTTGGTGGTAGTCGGAATTTTCACCGCTTGCGTATGTGCATATATTTGCGGGCGGGCGGGCGGTGCACAGGTAATGCATGACTACCCTCAATTTTGTGGAAGTAGCTAGATATTGTATTTATTTGCATCCGAATTAAATATTGTTCTATTAATAGTGGGGGAGATCACTGATAGATATACATAGGTTTTACCCTGGCACTAGGTTGTTCATCAACCACACAATAAGAAGAAGACGAGATGGAGCAAGGGTGTCGACACATGTTGCGTCCCACACCAAAGGCCTACCCATCTTCCACGGCACTAACGACATACCATCTGGTCTCTTACCATCGTCCCGTGCCAAGCCATTGGGTTCTAGTACAGCTGGCACGCCGGCGGTGGCGAGGGCACGGCGGATGATGTCGTTTAAGTTAGCGTGCCGCGCTATGCGGCCTGCGCTTCTACAGCAGAAAAGACCGTGGTGTCCGAGGCTGTCGACAGCTTCGCCACAGTGACAACGATGCAGAGACCCTCAAACGGCGCAAATACAGTAATTTAGTCGGCTGTTACGACTTTGAGCCGTTTGGGGTCGAGACGCTCGGGACGTGGGGTCCGAGTGCACGACTACTGCACAAAGAACTTTCGCGGAGACTGGTCGACACTTCGCGTGACCAGAGGGCTGGCTTATATCTCGGTCAGAGAATAAGCATTGCCATACAACGGGGCAATGCTGCCAGTCTTCTGGGCACTTTTCCAGAAGACAGCGACGCGGAGGAATACTTTGACGCCTGAGTAAATTTTCTTATTTTATTAATTCGTTAATTTCAGACATATTTTTATTACATATTTGAATATGGGTAGACCTACTCAACGCGCTGTCCATATATATCTGTCGCAGATGGATTGTAGAATCCGCTGTTTAACAAAATCTCTAGCTGCTTTACACAACAGTACTGTTTTATAAAACAGCTGAACAACGTTCAGCTGTTTGGCTGGATTGCCATTGCGATACGTTTAACAAAACTGCTACCCAGCTTTAGACGTAATGCAGAATGACATATCTACAGTGGGACAGGTTTGTTTATTGTATAGGTATATTAAATGGATAGTCACCATTCAAGTAAAAAAGCGATACTGTATTCTGATTTGACTTTCCGTGGCTGGGTCGACGGAGCCCCGCTTAGCGGGGCTCCTATTTTTGTGTCCGTAAGGTTAGAAAAAACCTAAACAACGAACCTAACCTGTCCGTGTCGGGATACACGAAACTCCCTTTATTATTCAATATATTATATAAAAATAAAATCATATAAAACACATTATATTAAATTAATCAGCATAGAATAAAACTACACATTAGTACAATTAAATGAAATTAAATATAAATTAAAATAATACACAGAAGAAGACTGATCGATATTGCAAAAGCTAATATTTCAGCTATACAATATTGTATAGTCGAACATACCTGATATGTAGTAGCAGTATCGAGTCCCCTGAGCTCGGCTCTGCGCTGGTCGGCGGGCGTAGTGAGCGAGTCGGCCTTACGTCGGGGGGCCGGCGGGGCGGGGCCGGCGGGCGCGGGGCCGGGGGCGGGGCCACCGGGGGCGGGGGGCGCGGCTCGGTACCGCACCTTGTAGCCCGTGAGGGGGCCGCGATGCGTGCGGGACGGGGGCGCCTCCCAGCGGACCAGGATCGACTGCAGGAGGATTATTAACTTCCTTATTCATTGTCGTACTTATTATATATTTTCATCTCGTCGGGCGGAGTTTATGCGAAACACGGCTCATTCGCGCGAGTTTTGAAATATTTTTATTTAACATTATCTTCTAAACTATATATCCAAATAACATGCTATAAAGGGCAAACTTTATCCTCATAAAATTCTCTTGATAATGAAGTAACCCTCTTTCGTAAGGATTAATATACGATGACTAATAATAATGCTCAAAAATCAATTTTATTATTCAGTATTTTTTTGGCACAAAATATCTTATTGTGGCTTATATATAAGAGATAGGCATATGGCATCGCGGACTTTTCTTTAGACGTACTACGGGCCGATATTTTTGTAGAACATTATATTTACATATCACTCACCATTACGCCACCGCAC
Source organism: Xylocampa areola (assembly GCA_935421205.1). Classification (NCBI taxonomy): domain Eukaryota; kingdom Metazoa; phylum Arthropoda; class Insecta; order Lepidoptera; family Noctuidae; genus Xylocampa; species Xylocampa areola. Next base: position 10,040,721 of record OW285226.1, on the reverse strand, counting down.
GCGGCTATACAGTTTCGGCAGCGCTCTTTCTTCTGACTTACTTCACAAAAATCAATATATAAGGGTAGCTGAGAGGTGTAGCCGAATGTTAGATAGCCTATACTATTCCTCATGAATTTGGCTATCAAATACAAAAAGATTTTTTCAAATCCGACAGCTAGTTCTAGACGGCGTCTGGTCTATTAGCGCGTTTAAAAAACTCTTCCGCATTTCAAAACTGTCTTTAACTGCATTAAAAAATCATCTATTAGTTTAACTTAGTAGACTTAATTGTCTACTCGACGTAGTGTTGTTGACTGAGCGTTGGTTGAGCAAATGTGATTCTATTCCTCATTTATCTGGTTTTAATTCCCATAAATCCACTTACGAAAATCAAAACGATGGTGTCGTTGCTTAAGTCAGAAGTGATCTCCCGGGCTCAATTGAGACCCATGAGTTTAATGATGCAAATTGCCTACTCTTAAAACTATTTGACTCTGTTGCTCTAATCGCGTTATACCGTTCACCTTCGCACAGAAATCTGTCACCTAGAAAAGGTTTTTAATTAGCCTCGATAATATCTTACATTTATTAAAAAAATATAAAACAATCGCCATTATTGGTGACATAAACATTGCACCGGGTAATGCAGATCCAAATAACGATGACTATCTTAATATTACAGCGTCTCATGAAATTAAAATTAATCAGTATTTTGCAAATGTGGGTAGTAATCTTGCGTGCAAAATTTTAAACTCAGACGTACCTAAAAATTCCTTAGACCTTGAACCTGAACGTGTATAAACTTTAACTTCTTTCAAGCAAAGAAAAAACAAGTTTGCCGTTATTATAATAACGGCAAACTTTTCAGGCAGTCCGGTAGAATCAATGGTTTTATATGATGTGGATAGCGCCAAGGTAGAAGACATTAAATTAAATTGAAAGACAAGTGTGCTGTAGGCACTGATGGAATCCCATCCTCAATGTCCTTGTCCATGTCTTCAATCTTGCTTTAATAACAGGTATCTTCCCAAGCATCTTTAAAACTGCGATTGTCCACCCCATTTTTAAGAGTGGTGACAGGGACAGTGTCTCAAACTATAGACCCATATCTGTATTTAATACTCTTTCAAAAATTCTCGAAAAATTTATAAACGTTAGACTTACAAATTATTTAAATAAACACAATATTTTAGCTCCCAATCAATCTGGTTTTAGAGCTCGTAGGTGTACAGAGGATGCAGTAATAGAACTCCCAGATAACATAATTCAAAATTTTAATAGCAAAGATAAAACAGTCGGTATTTTTCTGGATTTATCTAAGGCTTTTGACACTGTCTCTGTCTCTAAACTTCTTTCTAAGTTGGAAAACGTTGGCATTTCAGAAGCTATTTAACCAATCGCAAACAAGTTGTAAAACTTGGAAATTTTGTAAGCTGTGAAGAACTTGTGACTTTTGGTGTCCCGCAGGGCAGTGTTCTGGGGCCGACGCTCTTCCTCATTTACGTAAATGAGCTGTGTCAATTATCTCTCCCACATACCAAAATGGTAACTTACGCTGATGACACAGCTCATATAGTTCATGGACGAGACTGGGCCGAAACACGCAAAAACGCAGAGATTGCTCTAAATGTCGTGATGAAGTGGTTAGCAGCAAATCTCCTAACGCTTAACATCAGTAAGATGAAATTCGTCCCTTTTTCCCCCAGTGTTCTTAGTCAGCCCCCAATATTATTTGAAATAAAAGCTCATACTTGTACTAACACTTACCTTACCAGTTCCTGTAACTGCCCATTCATCAATCGTAATCTTCATAATAGTTATTTTTTTATGTTTTACTTGTAATTTTGCGCGCGCGCAGCTCGGCGGGCGCACGTATGCGCAGTACTCGCGACGTACTCAGTACATGCACTGACCGTGGCGCTGGTGGCGACGACGGTGACGTTGGCGGGCGGCGCGGCGGGTGCGTCGCTGGGCGTGCGCACGCGCAGCTCGGCGGGCGCGCCGCCGGCGGCCGCCACGCGCAGCACGTATGTGCAGGCGGCGCGCAGCCCCGACAGCGTGCTGCTCACGGTGGCGGCGCCCGGCTCCGCCTCCACCCACTGGAACTGCTCGCGGTTGCTCTCCACCTGCGACCGTTCATTTTAAAATAAATTGTCTTCCTTCATGAGTAGTTCAAACAGCCATTGCTCTTTACATTTTAAGATAAGATACTTTATTTCGCATTTTGACATGAATTTATGATCCAAAAACTGTTCAAAGAGTAATCTCTCCATATGAACACATCGTGATGTCGGCGCTCACCTCCGTGTAGTGCACGGAGTACTTGGCGGGCGCGGGGCCCCCGGCGGGCGGCGCCCAGGCCAGGCGCAGCGCGTGCGGCCCCAGGCTGTCGGCGCGCACGCGCTGCGGCGGGCCGTGCGTCACCTCCTCCTCCGACGTGCGCACCTCCAGCATCTGAACACGGACACTACATATTTAGTACGAATTTAGGTTTCATTGCCACATCCGAATCATAGACATTTTATCTGTTGCACGATAGTAGTACTGGTGTTACACAATAGTGGCGCTGTTTTTATTTACTTATTTATTGCACTCATGTGGTATGCTGTTACAATAGCAGAATCATTTTTGCAGGATAGTGGCGCTGCTTTTCCACGATAGTGGCAACACTGTTGCATGACAGTAGAACTATTGTGTGGCGCTATCGTTGTACGACAGTGGCGCTATTTTAAGTAGAGTTATTGTTGCGCGATAGTGGCGCTATTGTTGCACGATAGTGGCGCTACTGTTGCACGATATTTGTACGTAGGGCTAATGTAATAATAAAAGCGCACTTTGAATGAATACAGAATTCGAATATTGTACCACTTACCGCAGATGTTATTCCTATATGAAATAAATATTTGAAAGAAATACAGTTTTTTTCCATTCTGAGTGTGTATACATGTTGATTTGTACACAAAATAAAAATATAATCATCAACAGTGTCTTATTATATAGTTCCTAGTTATGTTTACATACGTTATGTACTAATATACTTACTTCAGTGGGTGGTGAGGTGGCGTGTTCAGTATACGCCAGTACAGCGAACTGGTACGTGGTGTTCGGCTGAAGGGACGCAACGTTCATTTCGTGCCGGGACGGGCCGCCGCGGGACACGCGCTCTCTAAAGGACAAGCAATGTAATAAGCAGCGTAATTTTTTTAATCTTGATTTTGAGCATAGTTATTTATAATATGTGACGATAGCAAAAGACCAAAGGCATAGCCCCAACTATGGGATAAATCTATCGAAATCTACTAACAAATACACCACGTGTATGATAGATAAGTATTCACACTACAGCGGTGAACAATTACCACTCCAAAAAGAGAAGAGACGTATTTATAGTGTCTGAAGAAAAATTCCTGGACTCCTAGACAGTTCCAGTCGTTCCAGTCCAAAAATCAAGAAAACAGTACAATCCAGCAATGAACACACAACAAATTAATAGTATTGACATAAAAAAAAACTTCTTATTCTCTTACCTCTCACTCCCTTTCACTTTGTATATGACAGCATATCCGGTAACCTCCTCGACCTTGTGCTGCGGCTCCTCCCAGCTGAGGGTCACGAACCGGTGCTTCACGATGACCGCCTTCAGTGACCGTGGAGCGGACACCACGCTGGCGTTACCGGCCCTCAACTGCTCCAGGTCCAGGCCTTCGGCAGCATGTAAAGAATCCAGATCACTATCATACTGGTCCTCGTACTCCAGGTCTGGACCGGAGGTGTACGCTGACGAGGTCTCGCCCAGGAAGTCTGGGTCGTCGGGCGTCGGGTCCAGGGTGTGGTCTTGGTCTGACGAGACCAAGCTCGTCAGTATGTCGCGGGTGGAGTTTATTGGGACGTCGACAGTTATGTTGGTGAAGTCTGCAAGGAATTGGGTTAGGAGAACTAAATAAAAAAAAAAATAACAAAATAAAACAAACAAATTATAAAAGAAATATCAAATAGTAAATTAAGAAATAAATAATAAAAAAAACATACTAAATTAAATTTAAAACTGAAACATTTTAGGACTCAAAAATAAGATTAACTCATGGTTGGTGATTAATACATGCCACTCCGAAGTATAATTTAGCTTTTTGTTAGAGTAACTAATAAAAATAGTGTTTAAAATAGATATAACGATTTGAAGAATAAAAACAATTAAATAGTTGCTACAGTCAGTATAACATCATCATAAATATAATCATCATAATCTCAGACACAGTCTCTCAGGACATCCACGACTGAACATAAGTCATCCTATTGGATTCCAAACGGGTGTCAAACAGTGTAAACTATTTTAATTTTTTAAAATCTATTCTAAATATTGGTGAAAAAAGAAATTTTACTTATACTTGTTACCTTTATCGACAGTTAGGAGGGAAGGAAAGTAGTGTTACGACCTCTTTTGTAACTTTTCTGTCCAAATGTTGAAGGATCTCTCTATATAGTATGGGGGCAGTTTGATAGTTCAGTAATATTCAACAAAAAAAAAAGTATTTTTCATAGAAAAAGTGTTATTTCCAACATAGTCTCCTTTTAGCTCAATACATTTAGTACACAGTATTTTTTTTTTCAAGATATGTCTTTGCAAAAGCATTAACGCATGCTTAGCGAACTCTAAAGTTACAATATTAAATGGAAAAAGAATACGGTCGCGAACAGGATTCGAACCTGCGCCTCCCGGATAGATACTCCAGGCGCTCTGACCACTAAGCCATCTCGACCTCTGCTCACCACCGCGAATTCTTCTTCCATATTTAACACGTCTTATGGCGACGTCATTCAAGAACGACGTTCAAGAAGAATTCGCGGTGGTGAGCAGAGGTCGAGATGGCTTAGTGGTCAGAGCGCCTGGAGTATCTATCCGGGAGGCGCAGGTTCGAATTCTGTTCGCGACCGTATTCTTTTTCCATTTAATATTGTAACTTTAGAGTTCGCTAAGCATGCGTTAATGCTTTTGCAAAGACATATCTTGAATTATTAAGGTAATTGCATTCTTTACGACATTGTATTAACTGCAAAGTTAGTCGTGTCGGTTCGGTCACTTGTATAGGTACTGAATTGATTGCAATGACGTCGCCATAAGACGTGTTAAATATGGAAGAAGAATTCGCGGTGGTAAGCAGAGGTCGAGATGGCTTAGTGGTCAGAGCGCCTGGAGTATCTATCCGGGAGGCGCAGGTTCGAATCCTGTTCGCGACCGTATTCTTTTTCCATTTAATATTGTAACTTTATTTTTTTGCCTTCTTAACAATAGGTTTTCTCAAGGCCCTCAAATAGGCGTTTGTTTCAGGCTTTTTGGCTCTTGGCCTTCTTTGGTTGGTCTTTGGTGTGTTGTGATGGAACCATGATTCAAAACTCGTTCGGATTGCGGCTAAACATCACCAAACAAACACTCCTTGAACACGGTACGCCCTGTTGGCATTTATATTTAATACTTGTATCACAGCCGCGTATTCCCTGATCTAATGAAATATAATAAAATTATACCTATTTTTAAGGCAGGTTGCCAAACTGATGCCTCTAATTATAGGCCAATATCTGTGCTGCTATAATTAAGCAAAATATTTGAATAAAATATATTAAATCAAATGTTAATTTATTTTAATAAAAGCGGTATATTACATGAAAAGCAATTCGGATTTACAAAGGGACGTTCTACGGAAGATGCAGGATCCACCCTAATGAAGACAGTATTGGAGGCTTGGGAAGATTCACATGATGCTATAGGCGTGTTCTGTGATCGTTCTAAGGCATTTGACTGCGTAGATCACCAAACGCTTTTACTGAAATTAAAATATTATGGAATTCAAGGTAGATCTATTGATCTCTTAAATTCATATCTGTCGAATCGTGAAAAGAAGGTGGCTATTGCCAATGTAACTTCTACAGGCGCGCTTGTTAAAATGGGTGTACAACAAGGATCAATTTTGGGCCCATTTCTATTCCTTGTTTATATTAACGATCTTCCTCACATTATTAAGGATACAATGTCAAATATGATCATATTCATCACTTATATTCAAAGTTAATAGAAAGGACAAATTTATTAGATTCTCTACCGCAAATGTACTCCACGTAAAACTCAAATGTTAATGTTCAAATGTGATACATGATGGTAAAGTGTTAGATCTGGTTCCCTCAACTGTCGACCTAGGTGTCAAACTGGACTCTAAACTGCAATGGGGACCTCATATAGAGGCACTTGCAGGCAAATTGAGCTCTGCTGTTAGGAAAATAAGACAGATGACATGAAGCTACAGCTAGGCTAGTTTATTTTGCATACTTCCACAGCATTATGCCCTATGGCATTTTACTGTGGGGAGGCGGCGGCGCACTGGAACATGCCCGCGTCCACGCGCAGCACGCCCTGGATGCGCAGCGACGTGCTGCACAAGTATCATGTAGCTCTCCCACACTTACCGTCGTCGGGCGGCAGCACGCGCAGGCGCACGGTAGCGAGGGCCGAGCCGGCGGGCGAGGCGGCGGCGCACTGGAACATGCCCGCGTCCACGCGCAGCACGCCCTGGATGCGCAGCGACGTGCTGCAGTACAACCGACACAAGTAAAATACTTATTTAAATAATACTTATAGTGTTACTTTAAGTGATGCAACAGCTGTGCGATGGTGGAGCAACAGTTGCGTGATAATGGCGCAACTGTTGCGCGATTATAGTGCGACTGTTGCACGTCGACAACGATATAACACACACGTTACGTGTAATGTGAGAATGTTAGCATAAAATTACTAAAATTCACAAATCATCGACGAAGACACTATTATTGATAAAAAGCTGTCCACAGAGTTTCCGGTTTGGTGTCATTACGACGTTTATTAGGTACCTTCACGACGACGTCGTCATGGTATCACGACAGAATACAAACTACTGTAAAATGTCTAGAAATCTATTTTTTTTTTCGCAACTAGGCTCCATTTATATATCTTTCCTGTAAAAAATGTCAATAAGAATAAAACTGACCCATCCACCAGCGCGATGTCGTGGTTGTTGGGTGTGAGCGGGTCGCCGTCCTTGAGCCACGTGACGGCGGGCGCGGGCCGGCCGCGCACCTCGCACCGCAGCGTGACGTCACCGCGCGCGCGCGCCGCCTGCACGCCGCCCTCCGCCAGGTGCGCGCGGGGGGACGTCTGTGGGGGGGAGGTTTAATGTTGACAGCAACTGATGTACGAATCCTTAATTTTACATACAATCTAGCTATATTCAAAGCTAAATTTAATAGATTTCTTCTGGATCTACGGGCTCCATCGTCGGACACACCGACGCTTACCATCAGTCGAACGTTTCGTCTTTTTTACTACTTATGTTAAAGTTGAGCAAAATTTATGCTAAAGTAAAACCGAAATAGATAACTAAAGGCAACAGTGTTGCAAGCTTAAACGTCAGCTTCAGTTTAGAAAAAACCGATCGGATAGTAACAAAGAGTCTTGTAGATCTTTCATGTAGATTAAATCGTGTTATTAAACTCACGCAAAAGGCTAAGAACGATAGTTTAATAAACAATGCTCGTAACAAATGTAAAGCTACTTGGTCTATAATTAATAATAAATTAATGAATGTACCAAATCAAGAAGTACAACAAATTATAATCAATAATAAATAAATAAAAAATAAATAACCACAATTAACTTACTTAACCACAATTGACCCTATAAAAGTAGCGAATAATTTTAATGAGTATTATAGTAACCAAATCATCAAATTATTTCTACATAAAACACCTACTGACATTTCAAGTGAATTTAAATCTTTATTTATGGAACCCACAATACCAGAAGAACATAAAATAATCTTAAATTTGAAACCTACAAATAGTTACGATGATATATCCGCTAAAGTTTTAAAATATATCGCAATAAAATTATCATATATACTAAGTAATATAATCAATATGCATTTGTCATGGCGTTTTTCCTGAGAAATTAAAGTTAACAATAATTAAACCAATTTATAAGAAAAACGACCGTAACGATTTGGGTTTTTATAGACCGATAGCACTAGTACCTGTTATATCTAAAGTGATTGAAAAAGTAATCCATGAAGGCTTATATAATTATTGAAACAAATAATTTATTCTCAAAAGAGCAAGTAGGTTTCCGAAAGAACAAAACGATAAATACGGCAGTTTACTCATTTTTGCATAGTGTTATTGTAAACATGGATAATAAAAATCGAGCCTGCGCACTTTATATGGACCTTACGAAGGCATTCGATTATGCTGACCATGGTATATTGTTGAATAAAATAAGAGTTAGGGGAAACATACATAATCTTATAAAAACTTATCTCCGTAACAGAAAATAGTACTACGCACATAGCAAGATTGTGTCCTCCTACAAAAAACGTACGTTATTATGAATCGGAGTATCGAAATAATAATTTGGTGTCCCACAGGGTAGCGTTTTGGGTCCATTTTTATTCATTATATAAATTAACGATCTCCCCGAAGTAACAAGCAAAAGTACCATTTTATTTGCAGACGATAGTACAATTATATTCGCAGGTAAAGAAAAATCACAAATACAATTAAATATAAATAGTACTTTAGATAATATTATTAAATGGTTGACTTTGTATAATTAAAAAATAAATTTAATAAAACTAAATTAATGACGTTTCGAAACAGAGTTAACAAATTAACAGCCATGAACATTCAATATTCACAAACAGTAATCGAACAAGTAGAGACAACTAGATTCTTGGGTTTGAACATTGATACTCATCTAAACTCGCATACGGAAATGTTATGTTCAAAACTAAATCAATATTCGTACGCGTTCTACATGCTGTCCAAAACTGTCAATACACCCACAGTTTTAACAGCTTACCATGGACATATTAGCCCTGTATTAATGTACGGTGTTATGTTTTGGGGCAATTGCACAGAAAAAGAATTGGTCTTTAGGGCGCAAAAGAGATGCATTCGGGCTATATTTAGAATGAAACAAACTGAGAGCTGTAGGTCGATATTTCCAAAGATTAAAGTGCTAACGTTACCGTGTATATATATGTTGGATATGGTACTATATGCAAGAAACAGTAATGATCTATTTGTAAAGTTGAAAAGTAAGAGACACCCTTTCCAAATAAGTTTCATCTCCAATAGAACTGGGCTTTTAAACAGCAGCGTTTTCTATAGGATTCCTAGAGTTTCTAATCATTTACCCAGCTCTCTGCTTGTAGTTTCTAGTAGCAATGTATTTAAAAACAGATTAAAGAAGTTACTTTTTGAGAAAGCATATTATTCGGTAAGGGAATTTCTTGAAGTCAAATTTTAGTTGGTATTATTACTGTTGGACTTATATCCATGACATTTGTGTTGTAATTTTTGACATTATTTAAGATATTAACAGTTGTACTTTAAGTTTATAATCTTGATTTAATTATTTAATTTGACATTGTTGTTTTTATTTGAAATTTACATTGCGATGCGATTACGACATTAATTTACGATATATAACATCAAAACTGTAACACCTTGTATACCTACGCATATTACGCAATTAAAGAATACTGACTTGAATTGAACTGGTGGCCAAACGTAGATCTATTTTTCATAAAAAACGAAAAAAAATACCCTTTACTTGACACTCTTTATTGTTTTTTTTTTCGTGTGGCCTCTACCAGTTAGAAATCCAGGTGAGCAGACAACAGTCAGGTACATACCAGCACGTGCAGCTGCGTGGTGTGGTCGGCGGAGTCGAGCCGGTTGTGCGCGCGGCACGTGTACGCGCCCGCGTCCAGCGCGCGCGCCGACTGCACGCGCAGAGACCCCGACCCCACCAGGTAGAAGCGGGAGTCCAGGTCACTGCGGGACAGGTGGGATATGTGTTATAAAAACACATACAACGAGATAAAGAACCAAGAAGTCAAGTTACCTATAGACTAAAGCGTTACCTAAGATCGATAGCAGCACCGTTGTTGAGCCATGTCATCTCCGGCTTGGGGTTCCCTACTGCCGCACAGTCAAACGTCACTGATGCACCTGCAAGTAATACACATTATATAGATACCCTGAATCCCTATAATTCATAAATCTTAATGATCGTGGTATTATTTATCTTTGCTTATCTTAATAATTTTGGTATTTTTAAATACCAAAATTGAGGGTCTGTATATGTACACTCAAGTGGCATTGGGCAAGACACTCGGCAAGACTAGGTGATGGTAGTTGGAGTAGAACCCTGACTGAATGGCGGCCGAGGGTAGGCGGAGTTTGGGAAGACCAGTGGCAAGATGGGTCGAAAGTGATAGGGATGACCTGGACAAAACTTTGGGCGTCCCGCTCAGGGTGTTGGCGGGACGATTCCGAGAGGCCTAAAAAGCGGGACATCCGACAGCACTACTGCTATCTAAGAAACCTACGATGTTGAATAACTCCTGACACTAGAAAAGAAAAAGCATATCCCACTTTCAGGCATAGGCCTTCCTTCGACGCAATCGCATTCAGCAACTACAAATAGATTTTTGTTAACATCATTAACCTATCTCGCCACTGGGCGACCGAGGCGACCACTAAATCAGTCTTAGCGCTCTGTCAAGCTTTAACTTTATATGTGAATATTACATTAACTGATTATTGCGGTGATCAACACTACAGGGCTCACATTCTGATTACAAAACACTACCGAGCGGTAAAAGGTTCGCATTTTTGGTTTTATATCTGAGTTGTGTCGTTCAAGCGAAGGTCAAAATGTATTATTGTTAACTACATAAGTAGGAGGAGTGGTGGGTATGTCACATTACCTTCCATGACAGTGAGGGGCTGCGGCGTGGCGATGAACCGCGGCGCCGACTCCACGTTGGGCGTCTCCGCACTCACGCGCAGCTCCGTCTCCTCGCTCGTCCTGACACCACAACAAACGCGATAAAGTTCATTGTTATGGCTTCAAGCTCGGTTTCTGACGCTAAGACTAACACTTGAGGGTCGCTGTGATGTGCCTTGAGATTGTAGCTCAAGGCACTATCACACCCGTACACCGCGTCGATAGAGGAAGCTATCCGGTGTTCCCAGTGAAGTGCTAGAGGCACAGAGAGAGCACTTGTTTCACTTGATACACCCTCTTTATGTGCTACATCGCGCAAATAATTTTTCTACAGCGAACTAACTTATAAAAGAATCTGTGACGGGGATCAGCAAGGACCTATGAGATGCTTGATAAATTATTAACGTATGTTAGATACGTTTGTTGTTTGCGTTGTGTTAGGCATGATTTTACTAATGCCAGATCACGCTATCTGAAGGATTAGGAAGAAAGAAAATTGGAATTTTGACAGTTCTATACAAAGCGTCAAAAAATCATATTCTTAGTGGTCTAGTCTATCTGCTATAATAATTACCTGCACTCAGAGATTTACGCCATGCACTTACTTGTATATATGCGGCGCCTGCGCCAGTGCGACGCGGCAGGCGTACTTGGCGGCGTCATGATGACGTAACGGCTCGATCTCGAGCGCGCCGCTCGGCGTCAGCGACATGCGCGTATTCTCTATGCGAACTGGGGAGCCGTTCTTGAGCCAGGTCACCTGCAAATAAGTTAAAATCATTGAGTTTGGATTGCTAATTATTTTCAGTCACATTATTAGATGATTGCTTAATTATGATCAGGGATTGAAAACCGGTTCACATTTTTCGGTTCTGTTCTTCATTTAGGTTCTTATAAAGGTTCCATCTTTCGTTCCGGTTCCAGTTCGGGTTCCGGTTCGGTTTCAACATACCGGTTCCAAATAAAGGTTCCATACCGTTTGAAATAAAGGTTCCATAAAGAGGAAGGGATGCATTCGACACGCACTTAGCGTACATTTCGTTCAGATTGCGTTTCGTCGTATTTCGAGTGACTCGTTGAGACGGCCAATTAATAAATCATAAGAATGCATGATCGTGACAACTGAAAACTTAAGAAAATGAGTCCCCGCACCCCGCGCCACCTCACCGGCCCCCTCAACTAAACGCGTATGAACTCGAAACAAGTTTTGCACTGATGCCTCTTATGACACGCTTTGTTTAGGAACCTGTACTATATGGGTTCTTAATTGTTCTGGTTCCGGTTCGGGTTCTAGTAACAGAACCGAAAGATACCGGTATTTTGGAACCCTTTTTAATCTCTGATTATGATATGCAAAAATAATTAATTTATAAAACAGATTATTACTCAATTGAATTTAAATCCCTTGTATAGCTGCTCCATTTTTTATTCTTCTGTATTGATCCCCTATTTTCCTGAATGTTTCCTCTTATTTTTCTAAAACAATTCCCAAATTTTTGCTCACATTCCCCAAATTTTTCCGGACTTATTATTAGTAATATGGTGCGGTGTAAATTATCATTGCAAGTAAGACGAATACATATGATATTTTTGTAGCTTTTCATTAAAACTATTGTAGGTACGTACTACGTCATCGTATCAATAAAAGCGACAGTATTAACGGTCACCACGTGTTCATTATCAAAGTGTAGGTTCTTATCACAATGGAAGCTAATGGTAAAGTGATGTTATTATATACTTTGAAAGGGGTGCAGTCACGTTATCGTCACGTTTTTCACTAAAAGCGCTAACTGTTCGTAAAAACATGTGCAGTGCCTGAATAAGCACTATAAACATGTACTGACGTCATTAAATACTATCTTGTAGCATTTTTGTATAAAAGCTTTCGTGAGACATATAAATTATGGTTACTACTCACGTGCATTGTTCAGCTCATGACTAACTAAGGGCTCCGTTCGAGTTCGAAACTAGTCGCGCAATCCCGACAAATGCACGTGAGTGAGATTTTAGCATATTATTGTGAAGATATTGGTTTCAAGTTGTGTTTTACCGAAAATTTTAATACAGGAATTGTCACTCCCTTTTTTTCTTATGTAACTCCAAGGACACTTGCCGAAACAAACTCGGAGGTCAAGGTCTATCTTAAAGTTCGGACATTAATGTATGAATAAAACGATGTGAGCGTAATCATGTAGGGCGTCTAAAAAGGCCAGGCGCTTTTGGAGAAAGTGCCATAGAAATTTTAAGTTGACCAGTTTCTACTGACGGCACACATGCATCAGTCATGTTATAGCTCAAACGATATTTTAAGGTGTTCAACCAGCTCTCGCAAGGCGATGTCACTTGTGCAGGTTATATGTAGCCCCTCTTTATATGACACACAGTATTACTAACATTGAGCTTCAGTAGCGGCGGTGCATTGTGCAGCCTGGCGGCGCCGTACACGCGCCGGTCGGGCGGCGCGGCGGTGTGCAGGCGCAGCGCCAGGCGCGGCGGCGCGCGCACGCCGCACGTCAGCAGCGCCGCGCCGCCCGCCGCGCCCAGCACCGAGCGGGGGCCGCCCGATATGTCCGGCACCTCTATAACAGACAAACGGCAACCTTCAAGCTTAAGCAGTATAAGGTTTTATAGTTGGGAAGTGAATACAGTCACTAAAGCTATACATTATTGTAGAAAGAAATACACGGTCGTGAGCAGGATTCTGATATATATTCATAACAAAGACGGACGTATTAAAATGTGGAAGAAGAATTCGGAGTAAAGAGCAGAGGTCGAGATGACCTATTGGTCAGAGCGTCTGGTATATTTCTCCGGGAGGTGCAGGTTCGAATCCTGCTCACAACCGTACTTTTCTTACTCTACCTCGCTGGTCTAGTGGTCCCAAGCGCAACTGCCAAGCATGAGGTATTGGGTTCGAATACAGGCGTGATTAATTTCAATTAGACCATGTACGGGCACTTTTAAATTGTCAGAAGTTAGTTGCCACTTTTCAAAGTGTAGATTCATATGGAGAAGAACGGGCAAGAAACTCCACGGTTACTCTTTTTCATCAAATGACTCATTTCTATTTCTAACTCGGGCCAAAAATCCCCCACTAGCTAACCCACTAGTTATATTTCTCCTTCCCGTCCCCTCACCTCTCCCATACACCAAACAAAACAACAATCCACATCTCGTCTCTGTATCGAACAATAGCCGACACTGAGACAAAATGCTCGTCACAAGCGGCATCGCTTCCGGTGCTCGGGGACTCGCGGCACTGATCTGATGCCCTTTGTGAGTGTTATCTGAGGGACGTGCGGGGCATCTCGCGTGCCTCACTGGGAGGTTAGAGGGCGGCGGTGTACAACCTATATGTATAGCTTGTTTCGTATATATAGGAGTATGGAGTTTCTTGCCGGCTCTTCTCCATAAGATCAACGCCTTGGAACCGTGCACCTAGCTTTGACTTTTTTAAGTGCCTGTAATATGGTCTATTTAAAATAAAAATATTTGAATTTGAATATCTACAGACGAATAGATTGCTTGCCAATCTTAGTAGTTACCAACGTTTTGGTAGTCGGAGTCCTATTGAACTTCCAACTCTTCGATCACTAGTAAAAAAAAATTGTGATAGAGGGTCTAACTCTTAAAAATGGCACAAATTGCAAACAGTAGCTCTAACTAACGGATTTACACAAAGCTTTGGATAGCCTAACACGTTATTTTTCATTTCGTATGATTGATGAACAAGTTCTGTGATGGTTATTTCTTTCACTATAAAATTATTATTTTCAGCCTTATTAGTCCCACTGCAGGGCAAAGGCCTCCCGGCTTACGGCTTAGTTAGGCCAATTTGGACAGTGTCTAGCTAGTTCCTCTCGCCATCTTCGTCTGGACCTGCCACGACATTGTAACTTTTTTTTACTATTATATTAAGAAGGTTTTGAACCTGCGCGTTCCAAATGATATTTCCGGCGATCTTACTTTAATCGTGAACAGGATTTGAACCTACGTCTCCCGGATAATACTTCAAGCGTTGTTAATCTTAGAACATTACTTTGTAATACATGTATGTATGTAACATAAACTCACGCCTTTTTCCCATGGGGCTAAGCAGAAACTACAGAACGTCACCTGCTACGATCCTTACATACTCCTTTTGCTTGGTCCGCGTCGGTACTGGGTACCTACTTTGTGTTACATGGTAAAAAAAAGGAGGAATTTTACACAACTCGTCATAATCTTCTTCGTATCGTGTGGTTTGTGAACAACCTAGTGTCAGAGTTTAAACCACCCGTAGGTCTCTGACATGGCTTTACACACCATCGAGAACATCTCTCAGGTGTGCTGGTTTCCAAAATTATTTAATTAATTTCTTAATACACACGTGATTACGAAAACTCTTTAGTGTGTGCACTCTGTTGTGTTCGAATCTGTGACCTTTGACATATGATTCTTTGTATACATAATTATCATCACGCCTGTATTCTCCAAAGGGGTAGGCAGAGGTGTACCCAACTGTACACCCACATATGATTCTTTATGGGTATCAAATCATGTGCCGGACACAGTTGTCAAACACTTACATGTCTATGTATGCGGAATGTCCAATGTTACTCAAATTTATGTTCAAGTTTCCAGTCACTTCATTATTAACAAATACAGCGCGAGATTTGACGACAATTTGGTCGTTATTGTAGTAGCAGTGTGTGTACTAACCGGCTAGGAAGACAGTGGCCACTCGCGACAGGATGGTGCCCACTCCGTCCACGGTGGCCACGCACTGGTAGTGGCCCGCCAGCGTCGGAGACATCTCCGTGATGGACAGGGAGCCGTTTGGCAACTGTTTCCTGGAAATATGAATAGAGGTCATTAGACAATAATTTCAGAGGCTTGTGGTTCAGTAACAGCCGTACAAATCGATCGATCGAGGTTAAACTGCACTTGCCGCGGTCGGTCTGTGGATGGGTGAACATCACTTCACACTGAGGCCCTCCGTGCCTCGGAGAGCACGTTAAGGCGTCGGTTCCGGTTGGCAAATTAAGATCTATGACAGCCGTTACGGGTAGTCAGAGGCCTGAAAGTCTGACGACCAGTCATACCACTAGTTATTGTGTTACCCAGTAACTGGGTTGTGGAGGTCAGATAGGCAGTCGTTCCATGTAAAATACTGGTATTAAGCTGCATCTGGTCTAACTGTAAGCCGACCCCAATGTTATTGGGAAAAGGCTAGGCAGATTTTAGACAATAATATAAGTAACAAAAATGTCCGAAAAAAAAAACGCGAATTTAAGAGTAGTTTCTATACTTATTAATTTTGTGAGCCTTTAGGTATTCTCGTGATGGCCCCGTGGTTACAGGCTCGCTTCTTTCTTCTCGCCACAAGTTGTGGGTTCCAATCTGACTGCACTTTTTCAATGTCATATGCACTTTCTTAGTTATTCTAAGACATCACAAACAAACGGTGAAGGAAAAAGTCGTGGGAAAACCTAGATCTAATAGTCTGAAATCGTCAACCCGCAGTGAGCTAGCGTGGTGATCCTGCGCCTGATCTCTTTCCAGTCGTGTTGGATTGCCGTCCCATTGGACTTCGAGAGTGAAGGAAGAGGGAGTGCACCTGTGTTTGCGCATACACTTGTGCACTATAATATCTCCTGCGTACTTGGCTTATCTCCGTGACCGAAAGTACAGACGAGAGGAGTAAAAAATATATATATCTCACCTATATTTGTCAGTGTCGGTAACAGCATGGTCCCTGCTTGGCGGCGCAGTGACGCTGTGCCTCCACGCGAGGCGTATGGCTCGCCTCGAGGTCGCCGAGCACGGCAGCAGCGCGGCGTCGCCCGGCGCTATGACGGCGTCTGAAGGCTCGGCAGTGAAGCGAACGCCCAGGTCTGTGGGGTCCTCCCCGCCTGGGGAACAAGAAAAGATTTGGTTAGTTTACTGGTTATAATTATGTCGAGCACGATTAGCAGTGATAGCCTAGTGGTATGCACGTTAAACTGACAAGTCATAGATCGCAAGTTCCAATTCAAGGCACGCACCGCTAACTTTTCGGGTCATATGCCTATTAAAAATTAATTATCACTTGGTTATAACGGTGAATCAAAAAACGTCATGAGGAAACCAGCACCCCTGAGAGATGTTCTCGATGGTGTGTAAAGCCATGTCAGAGACCTACGGGTGGTTTAAACTCTGACACTAGGTTGTTCACAAACCACACGATACGAAGAAGATTATGACGAGTTGTGTAAAATTCCTCCTTTTTTTTACCATGTAACACAAAGTAGGTACCCAGTACCGACGCGGACCAAGCAAAAGGAGTATGTAAGGAGGGTAGCAGGTGGCGTTCTGTAGTTTCTGCTTAGCCCCATGGGAAAAAGGCGTGAGTTTATGTTACATACATACATGTATTACAAAGTAATCTTCTAAGATTAACAACGCTTGAAGTATTATCCGGGAGACGTACGTTCAAATCCTGTTCACGATTAAAGTTAGATCGCCGGAAATATCATTTGGAACGCGCAGGTTCAAATCCTTCTTACGACCGTATTTTTCTTTCTACAAGAATTTATAACCATAGAGCTGTGCATTTGAAATATTTATTTTATTTTTTATTTATTTATTTATATGTAAACTGCTTTAGTTTTTTATTTGTTTTGCCATCTGGCAACCCTTTTTATATTTATTATGATTGACTATACATTGATATTCGTTTTATACCATAAACAACACAATGAGCTCATTGCAATAATGTGTATGCAATTTAGGATAAAAATAAATAAACAAAAATCAAATGCCGTTTTCTCGTGTTTATGTGCACAGATGTTTAACAACAGAACCATGTCAGCTATCTGATGATCACGTTATGATACGTTCGTATAAGGGGCCGAGGTAGGTGGTAACAGCCACAAGCGTGTACACAGACATGTCACAACTTTCGTTCATCACCATTTTGAGAATATTTAGGGCATGTTTCGCGATTTTAGTTTTTTACGAAAACACTTTATTAAGACCGATATTATATTGTTTTTTTGGTTAAAATCGTACGAAAAACTTTGTTGTTTTTGTAAGAAAATAAAATGTAGTGCCACGCCTGTATTCCCCAAGAAGGGGTCGGCAGAGGTGTACACAGTTGTAGACGCACATTTCACCAATGCTGTTATTAAGTCCCATGTAATAGGTGGCCTATTGCCATCTCCGGGCTAATATCGAGAATTTCCTAATATAAAAACTCAATAACACTTTGCCCGACCCGGGAATCGAACCTAGGACATCATGCTCAGCAGTCACGCTTCGGATCACTAGACCAACGAGGCAGTCTATGCAAAATTAATTATAGCAATAAATAATTTAAAAACAAACAAAAAATTAACTCTTACGTCTCACGCAGTGTACACCTGCCCTTAAAGGATGACTCACACGTACACTGGGTTTATCTCGAAGCTCAGTGACCATAGAGGCGCACTCACACGTGTTCGCATTGTGTTGTGGCTTCCCATATGATTGTGTGTTTGGTAACTGGTGTAGGTACTGTTCGCAACCACACAAAATAAACAACGAGATCTTCATTTTTTTTTTCTTAAAATATACTAGATTTTAATTTTTAATGATTTTATTTCTGAGTTGAACTTTTTTTTGTATTCAGACAGTTTTTGTGTACCTATTAAAATAAAACAACTTTAAATCAGATTAACGGCGTGTATTTTTGGTTTTAGTTTTCCCAATTTTTTTATTTCCAGGTTTTATTTTATTAAAGATAAAATGAAATCTTTGAAAAGCATCAACGCATGTTTAGCGAACTCTAAAGTTATTATATTAAATGGAAAAAGAATACGGTCGTGAGCAGGATTCGAACCTGCGCCTCCAGGATAAATACTCCAGGCGCTCTGACGTCGTGTCGGTTCGGTCACCTGTATAGGGACTGAATAGATAGCAATGACGTTGCCAAAAGACGAATGAAGAATTCGCGGTTAAGCAGTTTGGCTTAGTGGTCAGAGCGCCTGGAGTATTTATCCGCCGTATTATTTTATTTTATTGTTTACAAAAATGTTCGTGTGGTAGAGAGATCGCATCGATTAAACTAAAGAAAAAAAAAATGTATGCAAGATGTAGGTACTATATTTACACACACACAAAACAATTAGTACTTATAGCTACCTTACAGAAGTAAATATATATTAATTGTTCAAAAAAAAAATGGCAATCTATCCCTCCAAAGATATGTTGGACGATCAATTCCTCAATCCCCACTCTTGCCCTCGCGAGACTTATGTCCCACACAATGACACTTGCGGGTTTATCTCCGATGCTCAGCGGCCACACAGACGCACTCACACGTACACATTGTGGTATAGTCGACATCACTTGTGTGTTTGTATGCATGTGTTGTATACAGTCTTTCATTGTAGGATGTATGTATGTATGTGTTTAGTACAAAACTATAGAACGTGCGTTTTTGTTGTTGCGAGTTAAATACAGCCGTTAGTTGTACGATGGAAACAGTGAGTATTATTAAAGTTTTATAATAATAAACTGCCTCGTTGGTCTAGTGGTCCCAAGCGGGACTGCTGAGTAGGAGGTCTCGGGTTCGATTCCCGGGTCGGGCAAAGTGTTATTGAGTTTTTCTGTTAGGGAATTCTCAGTAGCAGCCCGGAGTTTGGAATTGTGCCCGGTTGGTGGTAATAGGCTCACCACCTATTACATGGGACTTAATAACAGCATTGGTGAAATTTGGGTGTACAACTGTGTACACCTCTGCCTACCCCTTCAGGGAATACAGGCGTGATGCTATGTTATATGCTATGTTTATAATAATACTATACTCCTGACTGTATTTCGGTCACGGCAGCCTATCTCCACGGAGATTATCCAAGTACGCAGGAGATATTATAGTGCACAAGTGTATGCGCAAACACAGGTGCACTCCCTCTTCCTTCACTCTCATAGTCCGATGGGACGGCAATCCGACACGACCGGTGCAAGATCAGGCACAGGACCAACGGCCTTACGTGCTCTCCGAAGCATGGGGGTGTGTCACCAACAATTCCCTAACTCCGGGCTGCTAATTAGCTTTTCCTACCAGAAACACCCAATAACACTTTTGTAGTCCCGGGAATTGAACCTAGGAAGGAGGACACACTAAGCATTGAGGCATTTACCATTTGATTGGTACGTAGAGGCGAAGAATACATAAAACTAACAGTTGGTGCTGCTGTACTAGCTTATTTTTTGTTTTCTATTGTATTTTATATTATACTTAAAAAATTTATTACTCATAAGCGCAACAATAGGCATGATGACAGATTTTGAAATATTCTTTTATAATATAGGTACACGTCTACTATTTTCGAAAAACTCATTCTTACAGCAATAGACTCTGTTTTAACGCAGATTATTGTATTTTAATCTATCTAATTTGTCCATTTAATATTGTAACTTTATCTAATTTGAAATAAGCGCGCAAACGCTCATGGTTGTCATGGCGCCGCTTATGATGAGTTGTGACGTCACGCTTCGATAACATTTGACAAAACTTTAACGGCGGTGATTGACATTCAATTGAGGCGTGACGTCATTCGCTGTAATTGGCGTTTCAGTCAGCATGGCCGATTGCAGTATTTTATACATTTATTTTATTGAAAATCTTATTAATCTTAATGTTTTATATTAAAACTAGATCATTTTTTAGAATGCTATTCTGTGTAAGCTCCTTGCTATGAGTATTTCATTAAGCGCTTAACACTGACCTCTATTCAATGTCATGTATGTGACTGACAATTAATTTTATTCCTGCGACGATCGTATGGAAGTCCTCTCTGTATACACTAACCAACTGTTTTATAACAGGACGATCTTATATCACAATCAAATTGCGTACGTTCCCAAAAAAGGACAAGTTCAGAGCAACCTAAACCGAGGAGTATGCGTGAAGAGGTTAACGAACATAGATGAAGCGACATAGATGTGTCAGAATCGTAGCAAATGGAAATCCGTAGTCTCTGCCTGCGTCAATGAGAAACAGGCGTGATTGTATGTACGTAACTTCGATTTGGCCAACAGACGCATAATCTAATAACAAATAGATCGGTTCCCTTCATAACCATTTAATTGAACACAACACACAAAAGACGACAGATCCCCAACATTCCAGAGGGCCATATATCAGTAATCCCCAAGTTATCGGCGTCCCATCTGTCGCTGACCCAGTACCCCACAGCACTGAGACGCACGGCAAATTGTCACCGAGCTGTCAATAACCAACACAATGACAGAAAACCTACAACTTAACCGACAAAAAAAAGATGATTTTGTTTTCGATCCGTATTGTATGTATGTCCGCGATTTTCTCAAAAACAATTGGTTTCGTTGTTTATATACAAATTTTTCAGGGAACGTTTTATTATATATTACATACACATTATATCGATAGAAAAATAAGAATAGTACATACAATAGGATTAATTTAATTCCGTTTTAACATTTTTAGCAATGGCGTCAATTCTAATGTAGCAAACTAAACTAAGTTAGAGCATTGCTGTCTTTTACTAACCGTTAATATAAGAGCAGGACAGAATGATGTCAAATAATGTCAACCTTGGATCATAGTAATATCTAAGGTTTGCGCGATCACTACACATTATAATAAAACAACTTTTAACCGGATTAATCGCGTGTATTATTGGTTTTTTGTTTTTCCTGACGTTTCTTGGAGTCCTTCTGCGACCACGAACGCTACAAAGTGTTCGAAACGTCAGGAAAAAATTAAAAACCAATAATAAAATTAATCCGGTTAAAAGTTGTTTTATTATAACCTTGGATCACTAATAGTTTTTTATTAGTGATTGAAGACCTCAACCTAAACTTTCCATAAAATTTTCGTTTGACGTCGTTGCGTACGACATGTGAGAAGCGTACCTAGTCATCGAATTTCGCTAGTAATACACGAGCTAAACGCATATAAATACTTAAAACTTATCCACTCCGCGCCAGGACGCTACGTTCGCGTGTGTGTAATCTATGCTTTGCTTATGACAAGGCAAGGTTACATCCGTATTGTTTTCAGATCTCAGATTTCAGAGATTTTAGGTGACCAGTTAGGCATAGTGTACCTTCTTCATTTCTGGTCATATAGTGGTCCACCATTAATACAAGATGGCGCTGCATATCCGCCCGCATGCGCGCACGCACCGGCAGTAAATCACCACCAACAATAATGGACGACTCACGATTAAATATCAATTGACTATAGAAGTGTATTGAGACCAGTGTCACTACTTTGTTCTTTTGTATTTATGAGATAGTATCACACACAAGTGTACTGTAATAAGTACACTCACAGTTCACCGAGGCCGTTATTATGTCCCATGTAATATGTGATGAGCCTATTGCCGGCGAACACAATTCCAAACTCCTAAGATTTTTCTAACAGTAAAACCCAATATAATATATGACAGCGCGGCTGGCGCAGTGGTCGAGAGACCGACTGCTGCGCTGTGTGTCGCAGGTTCGATTCCTGCACGGAGCAAATATTTGTACGATTTATAGATAATTGCTCCGGGTCTGTAAACGCACCCACGATACAGAAAGAAATTCATAGTGTGGGGCAACGTTTTTTCAAAAAACAAAAAAAAAACACTTTACCGAACCCGAGAATTATACCTACTAATTGTATTATATTATAATTTAAATTGGTTTATATCGCCATTGTTAATACTTAGAATTTTTTTTCGCTGACGTATCAATTGTCAGTTGTCAAAACTCGCGTTGGTAGGAAGACGTTGTTCTGCTAAAAGATATTTGAATCTCTACAGCAGGTACCGACAAAATATATTTTTTAACAGAATCGGTCAAGCCGTTTAAGAGGGGAGGAGTTACGAACACACGCACACCGTAATTTTATTTATAAAAGATAGATAAACTTAAGCCTGTCGTATCTTCTAAAATCACAATGCTACTGTAAACAGCATACGGTATGGCGCCGGCGCGGGCGCCGCTGATATCTCCAAAACGTCATATTTATTTCACCCGACATCTTACAATATGTAAATACTTTACAACTGTCACATTGTTGGTTTAATACTCATAGGTCAGTTTAGGGTTCCGTAGCCAAAGTGTACGGGATCCTGTTACTGAGCCTACACTGTCATTCTGTCTGTTATAGGGCTGTATGTATGTAATGGGTAGCCTTTTGAAATCTTCACGGAATATATAAATTATTATAGCTTCTGTCATGGCAAATATAAAAACAAAAAAAAGATGAACCCCTTATTTGTGTGTACAAGGACTTTGTATGTTATTTATTTGATGATACACGAGGATGGTTTTTTGTACAATAAAATGTTGGCTGACAGTTTTTTTTTATCTATGTTGCATAATTATGTACCTACCTATTTCGAAAGAAAACAGGCACTGCTTGTCAAACAATAAACATAGGATAAACTATAATACGGAACTCTATGTGAGCGAATCCGACTCGCACCTGGCCTAGTTTTGACATCGACACTCTGATGCACGTGAACTGAACCTGAGATACAGCTGTTCGTCTATTGTTTGCTCAACACTCGAGCGATACTATTTGCAATTAATTTGTACATATTGGTATCAATTCTTAAGGACTAAGAGCACTGCCGTTTTAAACTAAAAGTTATTTAATTATGAGAGGGACGGGACGAATTAAGACGTCAGCGTACGTAAGAGAATGCGTGCCAAAATGGCGGCATTTCAAACGCCTGAAACTGATCTCAGGTTTAATTGTTTATTATAATACTCAATACTAAAATAAAGTGTTATATTTTTTATGGAAATGTCTGAAGAAAATTCTTCATTTAATTAGTTTTTTCACTTTTTAGTTCGCATTTGACAGGCGTCAGGTTTTTTTTTTGAAACTTTTTTGTCTACCATAGCTACTTTATATATAATTATTAGTTTAATATTACTTGCCAATGTTACCCGGGAAAATGCAAGGATTCTAATGATACCCCATACATCCGAATCAGTTCAGGCGTTTAGAAGTTACGGTAGAATAAAGAAACTCGGAAACATACTAGTATAACACTCCTTTTTGGGCAGTTGTGTAATTATACCCTTTTGTTACCAGCGGCGCTTAACTGTCCTACATAAAACAGTGACAGTTCCCGACTGTCCTCCTCCTAACACGTGCCAAACCGCCAACAATCTACACGTGCTCTATCTCCATCTTGTTTCAAGTGACGTGAAGAGTGTGAGTGAGAGAAAGAAAGCGGTGTATTCTGAGTGTAAGCGAGACAAAAGTAGTGTAGTAGTCAGTTGTAATAATCAGGTCAATAAGTTGCCGACAAGTGGCGCAACTCGAACGACACATTCTTACGTTGGAAACAATCAAAAACCTCTTTTACCTCCCGAAGCACAGCGAACACTCTTCCATCATTCTTCTTCTTTTCCTTCATGTGACTAAGAACAACATATTGTCAGAGTTTAAACCGCCCGTAGGTCTCTGACATGGCTTTACACACCATCGAGAACATCTCTCAGGTGTGCTGGTTTTGTCACGATATTAAGCAAATGATATTGTATAATTGATTTCTAATACGCACATGACTCAAAAAGTCAGTAGTGCGTGCCTTGGATTCGAACTTGCGTCCTTTGACTTGCCAGTGCAACGGTCATACCATTAGGGTCTATCCTACCTGGTATGACCTAATGATTAGGCTACCACTGCTCTATGAATCATCATGAGCCTCACTGCACATTTATTTATTACAGCATCTTTATATTTATTACAGCATCTTCTACAGAAATCGAACTCGGGACCTCATGCTCGCTACCCTTACATTGATCGTAATAAACCTATTTGCAACTTCACCAGGTAGCCATTAGGCCAATGAGGCGGTATCCGGTATATTGACGCGAACAGTGACGTCAGTTCCGGCCGATAACTAATAGACACAGGAAGTCAGTTAAAAGGGAAGGTAATATAATATAAAGTTGTTTGTTTACTGATAGCGAGACCCCTGACTAGACAGGGGCTTTTTACTAGAAAATATATCGGTTCATAACATAACATAGCATCACGCCTGTATTCCCCGAACGGGTAGGCAGAGGTGTCCGTTTTACACCCACATTTCACCAATGCTGTTATTAAGTCCCATGTAATAGGTGGTGAGCCTATTGCTATTTACCAGGCACTATTCCAAACTCCGCGCTGCTAATGAGAATTTCTTTACAGAAAAAATCAATAACACTTTGCCCGATTTGGGAATCAAACCCGAGACGTCGTGCTCGGCAGTCGCGCTTGGGACCACTAGACCAATATATAAAAATAAATCTGTCAAACGTAAATATAACGTTCTAAAGTTATATTTTTGTGAAACGAAAGATACGGTCGTGAGCTGGACCTGAAGTTCTGAACATCCAGGAGGCGCAGGTTCAAATCCTGGTCACAGCTGTATTTTTTTTTTTCACATAAAAGCTACACCAGAAGAATTAATGTAATAATAAAAATGTTTTAATTTAGTTTTCTAAAATTAAAAGTGTGATCTTCTAAAATCAAAATATAAAGAGCTATAAAATTATTGAAGGTCCCGAGACCTTCAATATTGTAATTCCCCTGGAGTCACAAATAAAGAAAGATAGAAACCTAGAAGCTTGGAGCTGTTTATGTTGTAGGGACGTGGGTAATAATATGTGCGGGTAGGATCAGAAAAATCGCACAAATAGCTACATCACCGCACTTTTATGTGATGTTATCTATTGGTGAAATGTAGGTATATACCAGCTGTGTACATCTCTGTCTACTCCTTCAGAAATACAACCGTGAAGCTACGTTATATTTAGCTCTAAAAATCTCCTGCATTCTCCTCTTCCACGATAATGTGAATTGTACCTAAGCCAGATATTACAAGTACAGAATGAACATTTCCGTATCGACGTCTTTTAAAAAAGACCCTTATCAAAGTCCACCATAAAGTATTTCAAGATAAATTCCTTCGTTGTCCTCCCCTCCCCCCCCCCCCCCTTGCCCAATACTTTCAGTTTGAAAAGTTACCAAACTATGCAAATCGTGGCGCGTTAACGTCACCGCCGCTTAAGGTTGCCAAAACCGAGGAGACGAACATGGCGTTATTAAAAGCCAAACACGGTAACAATGCCTGAATACCTGACATTAATTCAATCATAAGAATTAAACAATACAAATTAATAAAATTTAAGTGTCCGTTTGTAATGTCCAAATAATCAGTTATTTGTATGATACCTATGCCTAAAAATCTGTTTTTTAAATTTTTGTCTGTCTTCAGCTAATCTTTAAAACGGCTGGACCGATTCTGATAAGATTTTACTGACAGGTAGCGGACTATATAAGGAGTAACTTACGCTAATTATAATATAATTATACGCGGGTGAAGCCGCGGGGCACAGCCAGTTAGTTATAATTTTGTATTACGTATGTATTACCGTCTAGCTTCAAACTCGCTTTTTGAAACGCATGTTGTGAGTTCAAACCTGGCATGTACCAATGTAACTTTTTCAATATTATACGTACTTTCTTAGTTAATCTTAGACATCACTGATATACGGTGAAGGAAAACATCGTGAGGACGCCCTGCAGTGGAACCAAAGTGTTACGCAGATGAGAACCCAAATTACACAGCTACAAAGTCACCATGGAATATGTGTGGAGCGTATTTAAACTCAAACTCAATGACGATGTCTTATTATCTAATCTAAACTTATTCTATTTACAGGATCTAATTTAAATTTGTTTCGATACACACTAAATGTTAAAAATGTCATCCACTATTAACTTGGCAGCCCTATAGAGTTCAACCTTCGACCGATCGATACACAGTTCGGTTCACAACACTCGGAGCTGACCGCAGTTGCGCGGAAGTTGGTCGATTAAAAGATGTTCACCGTTTGTTACACCTGCAGACTTTAAGTAGGCAGACGAGCGATGTTGAACTAAACTGATATGAATTGATTTTTACACGACTGCCCAAAAAGGAGTGTTGTGTTTTCAGGGTTCATGTATGGTTGTATGTTTGTATTTTTTTTTTATTCCACCTATCTAAACGCCTGAACCGATTAAAACGGTTTTGTATGGAGTCTTAAATTTAAGCGGGTAACAAAGGGTAATAAGATAAAAAAATATTGATCCATTTTTAAGGGAATTATTTAAATTCTCACAGATAAAAAATGTTATATTTGTTGATAAATCAAAAAAAAAAAAACAAAATTTCTTTATTCAAATTAGGCTAAAAATTAGCGCTTTTTGAACGTCAAACATTAAGATAGCCCCCAATAAAGCCCACCCTTCACCGCTTCCTAGTGTTTTAGCTGGAAAGAAGAAGCGGCGCAACAAACTTCCCAGCAACACGTCTGTCTGTATCAAAATTATTTATAGATTCTATACAAATCTAAAATTGAATTTATATAAAATAATTATATCTAGTGAGATAAAATATCTTGGGCACAGTTAGCTAGCACGAGCCTATGTAATATGCATGCAAATGCATAAAAATATTAAATGAATCGAGAAACAATGTAAAATTACCGAACGCGTCCAATCTAAAACTATTTCGTATGAAGGTCGTACCCACTTACACATGCCAAGAGATAGAAACTGCACATTAACTAGGACCAGCTTGGCTAATTCAATAAATGCATTTTAATAAATTAGGAACTACGATCAGCAAGACGACCAGTCACCACAAGCAGCACCCGTTCACGAGCATAACGCAAAGATCAGCCATCGCCTCCCTCGCCATTTTAGAGGGAAGGTGGCGACCCGATCCATGACGCTACCGCAAGCAATGACGTCAAGGGGAGCTTGACGAACTCGCTGCCTCTCAGAAGAATAAAAATAAAACCATTACTCAATAGCCGAGGTCACCAGTTAACGGCAATGTGTTTTTAACATATTATTGTCATTAGAGATATTACAATAAAATTATTATCATCGATTATGTCATGAAGTTAAACAACTCAAAAATAATGTTGTCAATATAAAACCAAATTAACATTGGAAAATTAAAAAAAATATATATGATTGTCCTGCATTCAACACAGCGACCAACTACTCTTATCATTTAAATAGTCATTAATTGTATAGTATGCCCTTTGGGAAAGGTTGTATTTAACTGTAAATTTAAATGCATTGAATGGCAATTCTAATATACAGAGAGGTAGTTTATTATAAAAGCGAATACCGAGCCCCACAAATGATTCATGCACCTTGTGAAGTCTATGAATAGGTGCGCAAAGTTTGTGCTTGTTCCTTGTGTTGATGTTGTGGACATCACTCTTTTTAACAAATAAATTAATATTTTGCCTAATGTGAATAATGTTGGCAAAAATAAATTGCGAAGCAACAGTAAGGATACTAATGTTTTTAAAATGATGTCTAAGTGAATCTCTAGCTCCTAACTGATATATGGATCGAACTGCTCTTTTTTGTAAAACAAATATACTTTCAATATCTGCAGCTTTGCCCCATAACAGAATGCCATAGGACATAAATAAGGTCTCAACTTCTTTTACGGGATTGCCCGACCAGTTCCGAACTCGAACGAAGCTCTTAATCATGAGCTGAGCCCCATGCGATGTCGCGACTCGATGTGTCTTACGAAATTTATTATAAAATATATTTAATTACTTAAATTAAAGCATTACATAGCCAGCCCATAACTGTCCCACTGCAGGGCAGGGCCTCGTCGTGGGAACTTAAAATATCAAATTTAATTTAATTTGTGGTCAACGAATTACCCGTTACCTATTACCAGAGAAATAATTAAGCAGTGATTGAGCTCTAAAGTGCTACATTTTTGTGGAAAACAAATACGGCCGTCAGCAGGATTCGAATCTGCTCACGACCGTATTACTTTACACAATAGCTAATTTTAAATTTTTTAAGTTAAACCTTTTCAAAGATTTGAAAAGGTTCAACTTTGTTGATTTCTGTATGTGATTAATTTTAATATTTCTGGAAACGAGAGTTATCAATCATCAATCAATACATATCATCAAACATCAATCAATCATCAATAGTATAAAAAAGTAATGGATCGCTGTCTGCACATGGAAGATATATGAGAAACAATATTATTGGGACCTTTATCAACGCAAATAGCACCCAAAACAATGATTGTTAGAATGTTTGTCTGTGCGTTTGTGCACGCTAATCTCAGAAACGGCTTATCCGATTTATAATATTTATGTGGTTCTCACTAATATATTGTGGTAAGTTTCACTTAACCTTTAGTGTTTGTTTCATGTCAATCGGTTCATAAATAAAAAAGTTATGCCAATTTAAAGAATCACGTCGAATTTTTGTTATTTACGACATCCACGCGGACGGAATAGCGGGCACAGCAATTTTAAATAAAATTAGTGATTTTAAATTATATTATATAAACATTTATCTAAAATCCCAGCAGTTTTGTCGCAAATACAAAGTACTAAAATACGGAACCTAGTAAATGTATATAAAAATTGTTAAGCTTATTTTTGTAACCCAACTGTGGCTCTTAAAAAGCCCGTCTGCCTGTTCGCACGCTTAGCGAGCAATATTTGTAATGGCAGCTTAATAGCGAGCTCTTTGTACCATTATGATTTATATGAGTCGCGTCACAATACCGACACATCAGTAGGGCAACGCTGAGACTGAGACCTTTCCTGGCAGCCCTCGCGGTAATGAGGATATTTTCCTTTTACCTATTGTTTTTACTCTAATGCTGTGTTGT
Organism: Xylocampa areola; assembly: GCA_935421205.1. Taxonomy (NCBI): domain Eukaryota; kingdom Metazoa; phylum Arthropoda; class Insecta; order Lepidoptera; family Noctuidae; genus Xylocampa; species Xylocampa areola. Next base: position 10,011,222 of record OW285226.1, on the reverse strand, counting down.
CTTATATATGTCAGAATAATATATTTTTTCAACAACGCGTGACCACATTTAGGTATTAATGACAAAATAAATGGATGTACCGACTTACAATCATAACATTACAGTGACTGAGGGCATAGTATCACGCCTGTATCCGCGAGAGTTGTAGGCAGAGGTAGAGTATTGTTCGTTACCGATCGGTGAACTATGGGTTATTAACCAATTAAATTATTAATTTGGTATTCTACACCAAACGCAATCTCATAAAAAACTCATCACGTTACAGTCATGACAACGTGAAAAATTATAATGAATTATTGTTATTCTGCACATCTTTCGATCTATAGAACCTCTCGCTAGTGTAAAATAAGTATGAATTTGATGACATTACATACATAATATACAGAGCCCGTAACTGGTCCACTGCGGGGCAAGGCCCTTCTGATACAGAGATTAAAGTTTGTCACGAGATATCGTGCTACCCAACCCAGTAACTAGTTTGTGGAAGACAAATAGGCAGTCGCTCCATGTAAAATATTGGTATTAAACTGCTTATGACCTTCTGGTCATTATTTCATTTATTCAATTCATTATGGTCAGGTCAGACTGAAAGCCGACCCCAATGTAATTGCAAAAATGCGGGTCAGATATGTTTGTATGGAATTGACCTTCTGTATTTGTTTCTGTGCGTGTGTGTAGGCACTGACGTGGTTCATTGAAGCCGGCGTCGGTAACTAATGAAGCCCGGCTTACGTGTGCGGTGTGAGTGTGACCCTCCTTCATAGTGTTGTGTAAGCATTGCGAAAGGCTTTTCTTAAGTGGTAGGCAAGCGTTGATATTTCTTTACGTTTTCAGTTTGTATTTTAGATTTTCCTTGTGAAGGCGCAACCGTATTAGACGATTTCGTATTTTCGGTCGGAGACGACTGTTGTGTGTTAGTAACAAAAATATATTTTAAAACAAGCTTTTAAATCGTGTCCCCCCCACCCCACGGGGCATCATCAGTAGTTGGTGGTAGTTGCAATTGTTCACCGCTTGCGTATGTGTATATATTACGGGCGGGCGGGCGGTGCACACGTATTGCATGACTACTTTCAATTTTGTGGAAGTAGCTAGATATTGTATTTATTTGCATCCATTGTAATGGACTTCCGCAAGGTAACGGTTGATTCTTTTCAAAGCTTTTTTAAATTAAATTTATAAATCTGATAATAGGATCTATATTTTTATAAATATATATCAACTTATAGCTATTAATTAATTAATGACCTCACTAAATCACTTAACTAGTAGTCACTATAATTATGGCTGCCTTATTAACACCTTTATAAAATTGTGTAAGATATGGTAGTTATGTTTTTCTATTAACACTTAGAATACTATGGGTACTTGCTCACGTTCTTGTTAATTAATTTTATATAAGTTATTTAAGTACTAACACGAATAAAAGTGTCTTGTAGCTACCTTCCGGCTCCATCATCAGACCAGCTCAACGATACCAAAATTTTACGACACAAATTGCAGAAGCTTGTTAAAACAATCGTGTCTATTTGAAATCTTTTATATGACAATTATCTAGCAGGGGTCATCGTGGGTATAGCAGAGGGGTCTCAGTGATTACTGTAAGGGTCAACCGTAGTATTCTATTATAGTATCTACTACTTGATTTTTAATGCGTTTCTTTTTTTGTATTATATCCAATTAAACAAAAAAAAGTATTTTTAAATGCCTAAAACCCATTTACGATACCCCCATACCGACCCCTACTACTTGGCACCCACGTGGGACAGCCTATTCTCTGTCACAATACACACGAAACAATCGCACTAAGAGTGGTACCCGACTACCCACCTCAACACATTTGTCAACACATTCATCTCCGGTCACCGGCACTCGGCGGGTCGCCTCGTCTAGTGTCGGACGCGTCGCGCGTCGCCCAACATTGTAGACGAGTGGACGCGGGAATTATATTTCAGTTCAAGGTAGAATTACATATAAAGATGGATGGAAGTTAATACTGTAGAAATGTTTGAAATATTGTGCGAAGAAAGCATGAAGTTTTATTTTTATGGGATAGCGGGCAAACGAGCAGACGGATCGCCTGATGGTAAGCGGTTACCGCCGCCCATGGACCGTGCCGCCCAGAGGAGAAGGATGATGAATGATGATGAACCAGAATGATGTAAGGTTTTTTTTTTTTTCATTAGCTTCAGCCGTTCTATTTATTTTAATCCCTATCTTATTAATCTATACTTAATTAATAAAGCTGAAGGCGCAAATTCAAATCCTGTTCCCCGTATTTTCCCTTCCACAGAAAGTTATAACTTTAGCGATGTATCTTTTATTAACTAACAATATTCGTAACAAATTTTTGAAATAATTTGTATTAAACATAACAATTCTCCACCCCAATATTTGTCAAAATGTCCAACACATCACAGCGACTCAGCCTGTCGTCTCGTCTCGCAGGCGTGTCGCGTCGTGTCGGACGCGTCGCCAAACTTCGTAGACGAGGGGAGACGCGGGAATTAGTATACTTTGTGAAAAGGAAAATTGTTGCTTGTTATGTGGGAAATAGTTTTAACAAGTTTTCTTTTAAAGTAACGAAGAATGTACACTATCTTAGGTAATTCCTTTTGTGAATAGAAAAATACGTTATTTCCCTCGTTGGTCTGGGATGTCACGCGTGGCTGCTGAGCATGAGGTTCCGGGTTTGAGTACCGGGTCGGGCAGTGTTAATGAGTTTTTCTGTTAGGAAATTCTCAGTAGCTATACATGGGACTCAATAACATTATTGGTCAAGTGTGGGTGTACAACTGTGTACGCCTAAGCCTACCCCTTCGGGGGAGGAATACAGTCGTGATGCTATGTTATTTAATCTATATCGCTGAAAGCAATCGCTGGTTTACAACGTCTGTCTAACCCTTTCCGGTATACATGATTGGTGCTATTTCCGCTTAGTTCAGCATGAGATTTTCTGGCATAAATCTGTTCTCCCTAAAAAAATGTTTTTTTTTTGTAGAACCAGAAGTACGGTCGTAAGCAGGCTTTGCACCTGCGTCTCTCGGATAAATACTATAAGCGCTCTGCCAATAAGCACTTTAAGATAAGCACTTTCCTTTATCCATGTAATCTAAGTTAACACCGCCAGCTCTTGCGCCCCTCCAGCGGGTTCGTTATCAAACTGTGGCGTCACAAGTATCGTTATTGGCCTACTTCACGGCTAAGCGGTTGTATAACTTTGTTAGGAACTTGGTCCGTGCAATGGTAGGAGGTACAAACACTTGGATCTATGTTAGCTTGTGGGAGTACGCTCTTGAACATGAGACTACTCCCAAAAAGTAATTACATGACTAGTTGTTACAATAATATTTAAAGTTATAATATTTAATGGAAAAAGAATAGTCGTGAGCAGGATTCGAACCTGCACCTCCCGGATAAAATCTTTTTCCATTAAATATTATAATAAATATTATAACTTAAGAGTTCGCTAAGCATGCGTTAATGCTTTTGAAAGATTTATCTTTAATTATTCAGGTAATTGCATCTTTACGAAATAATATTAACTGCAAAGTAAGTCGTGTTAGTTCGGTCACCTGTATAGGGACTGAACAGATAGCAATGACGTCGCCAAAACACGTGTTAAAATGTGGATTCGCGGTGGTGAACAGAGGTAGAGATGGCTTAGTGGTCAGACCGTCTGGAGTATTAGGCGAAGGTTCGAATCCTGCTCACGACCGTATTATTTTCCATTAAATATTATAACCGTAAAGTTCGCTAAGCATGCGTTAATGCTTTTCAAAGATTTATCTTTAACAATAATATTATTTTATTAAATCTGCACACCCATGTGTGTGTGTTTTTTTAATATCACTAGCCTATATTAACCGGGAAAATATGAGAATTCTAAACATACCACATACATCGAAATCGGTTCAGACATTTAGAAGTTATGGTGGAATAAAGAAACTTACAAACAAACAAACATACATACATACATGAACTCTAAACACATAACACTCCTTTTTTAAGGCAGTCGTGTAAAAATGTTTCTACAGTGTAAATGTAATAATCCTTATGTAGGAGCCCTAAACCTTATATCCCACTCCTTACAAACCACAAAAATCTCTCATTCATATTAACTCGCGACATCACCGCGAGCTCATCTCATGCCTAAGGGCTCCTTTCGAGTTCAATACTAGTCGGGCAATCCCGAAGAATGCGCGTGAGTAGTGACCGTTAAACAATAATGAACTATGAATGTGTCTCACGAATGTTGTTATACAAAAATCTCACACGCACACACACGCAGCCGCTAACAACTGCGTGAAGATCATACAACGCCCTAGTAATGAATAATGACATAACCGTGACTTCTGTTATATTAATCGAAGGTCTGAGCGGCTGGAATTCTAATCGTTTCATCAACGCTTCCTCGTAAGAAAACCACGTTCACCGATGCTGTTATTAAGTCCCATGTAGCAATTACAATCCACAACAATGAGGACCCAATGAGCAGTGATAGCCTAGTGGTATGACCGTTGGACTAGCAAGTGAAAGGTAGCAAATTCGCATCCAAGGCACCACTGATTTTTGGAGTCATGCTAGTATGCGTTTAAAAAAATTATGATCACTTGCTTAAAACGGTGAAGGGAAACATCGTGAGGAAACCAGCACACCTGAGAGATGTTCTCGATGGTACGTAGATGGATGGTATGGCAGAGGACTACGGGTGGTTTAAATTCTGTCACTAGGTTGTTTATCAACCACACGATTAGAGGGAGAGAGAGGAACCGATTTAGAAGAATAGGTGATGTGCCTATTGTCGTATTATAGGTACTGGGCATAAAATTAACTGGCTGAGAATTTCAAACAAGACTTATATCCGAATTTCGATATTTTTTGACCTTAGGAAATATTTTATTTTACATTGTACACATTTGCGAAGGATAGGCATAAATGGAAAAGGTAGACAAGCAGAGCCGATCCCAGATGATGAGACTAAGGCAAGGCAAGGACAAGAAGAAGACTATACACAATTTAAGCCATTCTGTACCAGACATCAACAAACACAAACCAAGCCCAACTCTAAAACATTGGGACAAAATACAAGAAAAATTCTCTTAAAATCCTACTATAACCTATTCTCCAATAACAAACGACCTAAAAAAGCCCAATCCGACATAAAAGAACCGCAATATCTGTGTCACAGAGCCAGTTGGTAACACAAAGGCAGAATAGACGCGCGCCTTGATCACGAATCACGATGGAGAAAAAAAAGCGAGCTGTCAAACAAAGCGCGGGAAGCGGCCATGATTGAAAAATGGCGGATGTAGGACAGCTGGACGTCGGTAATGCACCCTTTATGATCTGTGTTGACGGAGACTGTGGCGCAGGTGCTGATTGTAAAACAGAAGGATTTGTAGGTCAGGAGAGGAGGGATGATTTGTTTGTGTAGAAAACGTTAAGTTACTTGAGTTTTGTAAAACATAGGACTTTGATAAAGTAGAGCAATCTGCGATTTTCTATAATTTTGACAAGTTGTTGTTGCTTAATTGTTAGGGAAATATCATCCACAGGCTAGCATCCCAAACTCGGCTTTACAGAGACATATTCCAAATAGGTATCGGTACCTGATCGTATATCGTGAATTGGACCTAACACAACCTGCAATACTGAAACGTTTTGCGTGCATTCATTTCACGTTGGAATTGGAACTATAATTAATCAATTAAACTTGTGCTACTTCGACGGCAGAACATTGGGAACATTTGCGGAGTTTGTACTAGGAGCGCATAGGACGCGTGCTACTGAATGTATGAGTCACTGGGTTACGAGTAGTTTGTTCCAACAGTTTGATTACATTGAAATGACTGTGTCCTCTTCGTTTTGCTTCTGTGATAGACGCGAGTTTGTAGTACTAGGAGTGCATAAATTATATTGGGTTACTGGGATAGGAATATTTATAGTACAATTAGCTGACCCGGCAAACGTTGTTTTGCCATATAAATAAAAAATTTAGGGGTGGACTACCCCTAACATTTAGGGGGATGAAAAATAGATGTTGGCCGATTCTCATAGATACCGGATAAGCACAAAAAATTTCATCAAAATCGGTCAAGCCGTTTCGGAGGAGTATGGCAACGAAAACTGTGACACGAGAATTTTATATATTAGAAATTGTTTGCTATTTTGGCAGCTGACGTACTTGGAAAGTATTGTATTTTATAAGAGATTTTGTAAAGGTTCAATTTCTTTCAAGATAGTCATCGTCTGTCACTTTGTACTAGGAGAGCATGGTGTTAAGAAAGGTTTATTAGGATTTTAGTGAATTAGGCGGAAGGAAACCAGTTACAATATCGAGCAATCACTGACGCCATCTAAAAAAATCATAATATTTTACAGTGGTTCTGTTTATTATTAAATCAAATCGAAATCCTAATCCTAGTAAGATTATAAATGCGAATGTTTGTGAGGGTAGATGGATGTTTGTTACTCTTTCACGCAATATCTACTGAACGGATTTGGATGAAATTTGGCACACAGACAGTTTATAATCGGAATTAACACATAGGCTACTTTTTATCCTGGCTGGGTCCAATTGTGAAGTCCACGCAGACAAAGTCGCGGGTGGAAGCTAGTATCTAATTTTTTTTTTCTAATTATCATTTCTTCTAACGAAGGTAATATTAAGAAAAATATTAATGGTTGTTGTTTTAATTTAAGACTAATAGCTGAAGACAAGGCGAACGTTATTAAAAAAAAATACTATCATATCTGTCAGTATCAACGTAACACCTCCCCTATTGGACCAACATCACAAAAACACAAACAGTGACATAAATACTTATTATCTGTCAATAAAGTTGGTATATTTTCCTCCTTGTCCTCTCCTCTGTATATTATCCACTGATAAATTGTCTTCACGTCGCTCGTCGGCTAGTTAGTCAACAAATAACTTGTGACTCCAGAGTGTTGAAGATTACACTTTTGTTTTATGTTTTCCTGGTACTCTGAAGACGGACATGATAAATAAAGCACCACGCCTGTATTCCCCGAAGGGATAGGCAGACGTGTGCACGGATGTACACCCACAGTTCAACAATGTTGCTATTTACAGGCATAATTCCAAACTCCATCTTTAGTCTAATCTTTATTAAATAAAGAGACTTTGCATGGAGTTTGCGCCGAACCCGAATAATGAAGGACCAGGCAGGAAAAAAGTAACTTAAGAAGAACAATGATCTGACCAATTACAATAAACGTGTTGAAAGTTAAAGATTTGCCTATCAGCGTTCAAGTGTCCAATCATCCTAAAAATCCTGGAAGTATTGCAAATTATTCGGATAATAGCTTGGATGATTACGAAAATCTGTCTTCTGCAATCATCCTAGGATTGTATTTCCATCCTTTTCCAAGTGTGATCTCTGTGATCACCATCCAATTAGCCTGCACAATAAAAATCTCGTGGCTAGCAGAAAGGTGAACAGATAACACGGACATCGTCTGATAGTCGTCTCCAGTCGACACGTCCCGCATCTTGTGTTAACTTAGTTACGTCCCCAGCACGCCCACGTCGCGGCGCCACGTCGGCAGGTGGATTTTCCCACTCTCATATTATATAGGGCTGCTGCTTTTAGACTGTTAAAACAAAATTTTGAAATTATGCTCCACGCTGTATATTTCTTATGTCTGCTGGTGTGTTTACAGTCACATATCTCACATGACAGAACAATTACATACATATCATCACGCCTGTATTCCCCGAAGGGGTAGGCAGAGGTGTACACAACTGTACACCCACATTTCACCAATGCTGTTATTAAGTCCATGTAATGAGGTGGCGAGCCTATTGCCATCAACCGGGCATTCCAAACTCCGGGCTGCTGAAAATTTCCTAACAAAAAAACTCAATAAAACTTTGCCCGACCCCGGAATCGAATCCGAGACCACCAGCTCAGCAGTTGCGGTGGGACCACTAGACCAACGAGGCAAGACAGGACAATTATCGTTCATATATACAACGTGTAACCAAAGTCCGTAGTCATATTTTGAGAGGTCAATGTACCCGTGTATGCGAACAACTGTGGAACCAACCTAGAAAGGGCGAAAAAAAATTCTTCTGTTACACGTGGTATAAGTAGGTACATGTATTTATTTATTCATATACACACAACATACAGTAAATGGACATCGGCAATCAAACACGCAACATAAGGCGCTGTAGTGGTTGGAGTTTCTTCCCGCTTCTTCTCCATAAGACCAACGCCTTGGAACCGTGCACCTAGCTTTGACTATTCATAAATAATCTGGTCTTTTTTTTAAATTTGAATTTGTAGTTGTTCCTTCGAACGTACCAATGTGAATATTGCGTGTTTCTTTCCCATAGCTAAAGCAACCAAAAATGTTTTTTAATATCGAAAACTAAAGTAAGACTTCCAAAGACAAAACACAAATATGCTCAACACTTCGATAATAACTCGTGTATCATTGGTCAGCCGACATGTTTATTTGTGTCCAATCTAAACTGAGCAGGAATTAAGAATGTATCTGTGTTTCGTCAGCAGGATTATACATCTTAACATCGTAACGACCGTACCGAAGAAAATGTTAAGCGAACACAACATAGTTTGAATTTTTGTTCATTTTATACGGAAATGACAAACAGATTGGTTAAAATAGAGTGAATAGATGTATTCTGAAACTATGTCTTTCATCCTCGGCCACTCTGTATCGTCGCATATCATCAGACAAGTTGGTGACCAAACATAGATCCATCTTTGATAAAAAGAAACGTGTTTGGTGCCGACTCAAAATTAGTTATAATGACAGCGCGGTTGGCGCAGTGGTCGACAGACCGACTGCAGCGCTGCGTGTCGCAGGTTCGATTCCTGCACGGAGCAAATATTTGTACGATCTACGGATAATTGCTCCGGGTCTGGGTGTTAGTGTGCTTGTGAGATTATATGTCTGTAAACGCACCCACGACACAGGAAGAAATTCCTAGTGTGGGGCAACGTTTAAAAAAATAAAAAAGTTATTATGACTAAGATAAATCTCATATACATGACTTAATGTTGGTGTAACATTTTATTGTAAACCTCTCACGTAGCCTTTCAGGGTTAACACGCGTGATGTTTTGAACTGTCTATGTGTTGCTTAGGGAGAAACTCTAGGCACAACTAACATGACAAATACCCCGTTTTAACAAATATTTCTGTTTAATTCCCTTCGAAGCTAACCTGTCCGTGTGCACGGGGTTCCGAGCTCGCTTCGCTCATTCACTTATCTAAACCTTAACCTGAACCTTCGTAATAAACGAATTTACAACATATATTTTTGTTTTATTACATCCTAACCTGGTTAAAAGTGGTTTTGACTGATGCTCTAGTGGTAAAAAGTAATACAATAAAGATTAAGAGCATCAGTTAAAATCACTATCAACTATAAATTATGAGACAAACTACTTTTGACCGAATAAGACTTTTGACTTTAACATTTCTATGGATTTCGTTTCCAAATCAACGCTTATTATATGTATCTCAGTTGTCCCAAATATATTTGTCTTAGGCAACCCTACCATAGTTCAATACAATCACAATCTCGTTATCGCGGGTCCCTACCTGTGCTGACTACACGTGATTGAGACACCTTCGCCCCGAGTGACGTAAGAGGCACGAACCTAACCGATGATACCCGATTGAATATATTTCACTGTGGAGTTTATGGTGGCACAAATACGTGAAGATTTTGTGGATTTTGGCTTACTTCAGTATGAGTGTTTTTTTTTTATAAGTATATTTTTTATTGAAGTCAACGCTATCCAGTGATGCGAACCCTACTCGCGATCTTAAAAATAGATATCTCAATTATAATCTCTACATAGTATAAAACAAAATCGCTTTCCGCATCTATCTGTCTGTTTATCCGCTAACTCATTCATTATAAGAACCGTGAAACAGTGGAATGCGCTGCTTTAGTGGGTCTTCCCCGATAGTTACTATCTGGGTGTCTTCACGACGTGAGTGAATCAGTTTGTTCTAGGCAAGCGTGCTCCATCGTAGACCGCATTAGCGCTTAACATCAGGCGAGATGGCGGTCAAACGCAATCCTATAAGCTAATAAATAAAATAAAACTCCTAAACCACGCTACGGATTTTGATGCAGTTTTCACCATCGTTTAGATAATTTTTACAGATGATTTATATATATTTATTAGAGCCTAATTAAGTAAAAAATTATATTTTGCAACTAAGACGCCGTAAAATAAATTTACATGGCTTACGTAGGCTAAATCTAATTTCACTCGTTTTTTTCTAATTTATATCCGTGCGAAGCCGGGCGGGTCGCTAGTTTTCATATAAAATCTTAACTGAGTTGTCTGTTTTTTATTATTTTATGTCTAAGTATAAACAAATCTGTCCTTAAGAGGTTGTAAGATAATGCTCCCAAAACGCTAATGCACACGACACATTTCCACATTGTAATGAAACGACTTTTGACCGAATTAATCGCGATTAAACCAGATTAATAAGCATATTTGTAGTGACTGCATAAATCCAAGACATGAACTAGTAAGGACTTACATACTACACACATTAAAGAGACAAGGTGTTGGAATGCCACATGCATCAGCTGAAAAACCCTCAAAAAACACATTTCCCGCAAGAAAAGTATTGCCCGACACCTCATCCGGTCAGAGCTTCATTTTTAACTGATAGAGGGCACGTACGAAACCGATGATGCTCGATCGAAGATATTTCACCCTAATACCATATGACCGAACCCGACGAGTGACGGATACGGGGCAGGCTACCCGATGATACCCGGGGATATTTTATGAAGGTATCGGAGTTCTGCGAGTGAGGAATATGCGGTAGAAGACGTATTGGGATAACCAATTTTATTTTTATATATAAATAATTTTGTCCCTCTAGTCTGCCTAACTGCCTGCTTGGCTTTTGTGCCAAGCGCGACTGTCCAATGCGTGAGGTCCTGGGTTCGAATCCCACGTCACACTTATTTCAACGATGTCGTCATTAAGTCCCACGTGGTGACCCTACTACCATTTATCGGGCACAATCGTGACTTCCTCTTTTATCTATTTCAAAACAGAAAACCCCATAACAATTTGTCTGACCCGAGAAGCGAACGCAAGAGATCTAACTAAACAAACACGCTTGCAGCATAGACCAATGACGCAGTTACCTAGACTTCTCGTTAATCAGTCATTCAGTCGTTTT